>MU122175.1:310678-379507 GCA_014904905.1 Wilcoxina mikolae CBS 423.85 | reverse complement strand
ATCGTTAGGCTGATTACTCGATCTCGGTAGGTTGCGCTTCTTTTCCGTTTGACGTTCGGCAATTTCTAAAGTGCGAGGCATCCCATAGGTTATCCTCATGCCGCCAGGTTTTGCCACGTAGCCACCATGCCCGTTTGCTTTTCTTCTGGTCTGTATGCTTTTCGCAGAAAACAGGTTTCGGCAACGACCGCTGACACGTTCATCGAACCATCCCTTCCTCTTAGATCTCTCGACTCAATGTTAAATCGGATAGTGGGTTGCAGGGGTATGTTTACCCTCATAGACTTGCGTCGGCGACCAGCCGCTGCCATGCCACGTATCGTACTCCCATCTCGCTGGCTTTTACTCCCATCTCAGGACTGCAGCTTATGTCAGACCAGCTCACTGAGAACTGCCGTTACTCGGGAATGATGACCCACACACAAGCTCTCAACAGGTAGATTGAACTATCGGGGCGCAGTTAACATATGGAGTCCCTAGACTGTATAGTTATCCCCATAGTAAAGTCCCTCTTCTCGAGCTCTGACGTGTACCTGCCGGAGAGTGTAGAGGCGTACCCCGCTCTAGCCGGCTGTCCCATATTGCTGATAAGGTAAAGTAATTCTGGTCGACACAATCATGCATGGCTGACCTGTAAGTCCCCGCAATGGCGTGATTGTGCTTCATCAACTCATGACGTCCCTAACTATCGGGGGCCTAGGCATATAGTAGCATACCGCCCTAAGTGTTCGGGTCTGATGAATCCGCCAGCTAAGTGTCATGACTATCGCTGTTCGATCGAGAAGGTGCACTGCCCTCGCGCGGGTTAATCATTCCGCTTTGTCTGGGCTCGGTATTGGATATGCGTAGCTTCGTCGCTCAGAGGATGGGATAGCTGCGGGTGTGACATCGACCAGCCATAGTGACAGGTGGCCGAACGAAGATTGCCATGGACATCCTCCGTACCTTCTGCACCTGCTAAGGGACAACCCCTAACAGTAAGGACATACGTCCGTGTACGGCCTCATATAAGAGTATTAAGGTAGATACGGTTGCAAACGAGGATTCGAGAATGAGGTAGATTCAATAGGTAAGGTTATCGATGGCGTGCAAGAGCACTCGTACAAGCTGACTATATACTGGGCGGTTGGGCGGTTACCCTGCCATAGGCCGCCATTACAGGAGTAGTTTCGGTAGGTCCACTTGTGGGCTGACTTTGGCCAGTTTCGGAGGTGAGAGCTTGAGCATCGACGTGAGATTGGAGAAAGTAGAGGTCTCCTACTCGTTTGGCAATAAGTGCAATTGAGTCCATAGATATGGAACAGACGCCTCGTCGAAAGGTAGTGGTGTAGTTGGAGCGGTCAAGCTGGTTGATTGAGAGTAAAGATAAACGAAATATAGGTGTATAGAGTGCTTTTAGACATAAAGTAGTCGATCTCTGCGATATGTCAATGAGACCATGGTGGGTAGCGATTACCGTTGTTTCATCTCCGAGTTTAATGGAGATTGGTGATGCTAGTCTTTTATATGAAACGAATGAGTTGCGATCATTATACATGTGATGAGAAGCGCCTGAATCTACGACCCAGGTCATAGAAGTGGATGTAGATAGGGCATTTGTGGTGGAAAGAGCGGCGTATGCGGTGTTACCGATGGTGGCTTGTTCGGTGTCGTCGGATAGTCAGAAAAGGTCTTCTCCGGCGGAGATACCATGCTGAGCCAGTACTGCATTGGCTTCCGCCATTTTGTTGTTACCGTCGGTGTTTCGTTTCATGACCTTATTTTGGGCATCGCGGCCTCTTTGTCGGATTTGGCATTCAGCTCTAACATGGCCTTGTTTTCCGCAATGGACACATGACTTGTCGTTGTCCTTCTTATTGAAACTGCCACTGCTGCTGTATGTGCCGCTGCCACTGTATGTACCACGTCGCTTGAGGATTCCACAATTCTTGGTGCTATGGTTATTCATTTTACAGTGCGTGCAGGAGTATTCGTTACTGTCTTTATCCTTGGTTTCTCCTCCTCGATTTCCATAGCCTCCTCGCCAGTTTCCACGGCCACAGTAGCCGCCTCGTTGGGTGTGAAGGGCCGATCCGGTGGTGACATCTCCGATTTCATTAGTGATGGCCATAGTTCCTTCATCCTCTTTTAGGGTGTCCATGACTTCTTCGACTGTAGGAATAGGAGTTTGACACTGTAAGATTTTGATCATCGTAGCATACTGTTCTGGCAAAGTGGTATATATGTGTGTATGGAGTTCACCATCGGAGATAGCTTCGGTTGATCCGGCTAGCTGATGGCGGAAATCTCGGAGCTTGTTAAAGTAATCTTGGAGTGGTTGATCCTTTTGAGGTCGAGTCGCGCGGAATTTGCAGAGGAGTGTAGTTCGGCCGATGAGTGTTGTTGTATTATCGAGACTCTCTTGAAGAGTGTGCCACATCATTTGTGGGCTTCGCAGGCCCTTGAGGTAAGTTCTAACGTCCAGAGAGCAGGAGAGTAGTATGGTGGTGGCTGCCTGGGCCTCTCGGGTCTTCCAATCGGCATAATCGATATAGAGTGCCTGGGGTTTGGGTTCTTCTCCAGTAACAATGTTGTATGCTCTCATGGATTCGAGAACGAGGATCATGGTTTCTACCCACGTATCATAGTTAAGATGAGTAAGCAGAGGGACGTTACTCCATTGGGTCTTGTTGTAGTTCGGGAGGTTGGAAGTTGGAGTAGATATCGTGAGATTTCTTCATGGTGGTGTTGAGTTCGAATTAGGTTGTTTGTTTTGGTGTTTTAGTGTCGTTGCTGGGGTAACGAGGTTTCAGTGGTGCAAACTGAGTTTGATGACGTGATTATAGTGCAGAGAGTAACTGTAAAGGGTATAGTGTAGGGATAAGAATAGATTTAGGTAGCGACCTCCAGGCTCATAACCTGTTACTTTAGATGCTTTATTGATTGTATCTATGAGGCCAACAAGGCCATATATATATACTGCTGAGTAGGTTCATCTACAGCTGAGTATCGTACCTCGGGCCACTGCATACGCATGCCCGCATGCCCGCATGCCCTACGGCCCTACTGCCCTACGGAGGCTGATCTAAGTATACATGCAACATCGTCAGTGAAACCTATCTTCATGATCAACGCTACTACCGCCTCAATAGTCCCATATACTCCTATGGGATGCACCCGATCTGTAACATTGAAAAATTTGTTCTAGAAGTCTTCCACTAGGTAGTTACCGCTTCCATCTCCCGCGCGGCTGG
Organism: Wilcoxina mikolae CBS 423.85; assembly: GCA_014904905.1. Taxonomy (NCBI): domain Eukaryota; kingdom Fungi; phylum Ascomycota; class Pezizomycetes; order Pezizales; family Pyronemataceae; genus Wilcoxina; species Wilcoxina mikolae. The sequence continues at coordinate 376,274 of MU122175.1, read as the reverse complement.
TCTTGGACTAGTCTCTACTTTAGCCGCGTCGACCATGAACGTGAATACTTAACCGACGGATCCCCGCTTCTCGCGCATAACAAAGTAATCCTCTGACCACCATTTCTGCTCGTCATGCCACTTTGGAACTGTGACATCGCCAGCTGCAAAAACCCCGGCGTCCGTATTCATGGAGATTGCATACTTTGCAAGCGCCACCTATGCACCGAGCACCTCGACCGAGCCCATCACAAATGTCCTGAATGGAAGGTACACTGCCAGCCCAAGTGTTTCGCGCTGAATCTGCTCTGACGGCTTTGTGGTTTAGGATGCTGAACAATACGACCTTATTCGTGACCAAGCCATTCAAGACGAATTTTGTTTCTTTTTCTAAAGCATCAACTTTGACGCCCTTGCTTCAAAAGCGTCAGATCTCCGGGGCGGTATCGTATGTACCATTGCGACCCCGAGCCTTGATATAGAAACACTTCGGCCCGGGATGGGGAATGTCAATTTTCACATCCAACTCCGGTTCCAAGACGGCGTCAGTTGGGTTGCAAGAATCAAACGGAATAATGTTTTGAAACCTCTAGCGGCTATAGTCGGGTATATGATACGCAGTGAAGTGGCGACTTATCGGTTTCTAGAAAACACCGCCGTTCCGGCACCAAAGGTTTTCGCATTTGAAGGTGATGGGATAATGAGGTCGGGTGTGCGTATATCTTGATGGAGAAGATCAACGGACGAACGTTGTCGTCTACATCCCCCACAAAGGAGCAGATGAGAAAAGTACTCGCCCATCTGGCGGATGTGTATGCGGAACTACAACGGCACCCCTTTGATTCTATCGGCTTCCTAGACCAACCTGGAACCGACCATATCGGCCCATTGCAAACGAACTACTCGCCGACGCCACATCCAACAACACCAAGAACCCTGCCAATTGCAATCTCCCAGGTCCATTTCAAATGTACGAAGCATACTATACTTCCCTGCTTTTGCGCATCCTCGACCTCATCGCCAATGGAGAATTATATTCGCCCTGGGCTGTAGACGCATTTCTCATCCACCGGTTTCTGCTAGATTTAGTCCCCTCCTTTTCTATGTCCAGTCACGATAAAGAGGGCCATGTGAATTTTTACCTCCGTCATGTAGACGATAAGGGGGACCATGTCATGGTTGACGATGACTACAATATCACTGGGATAATCGATTGGGAATGGGCGTATACTGCTCCCGCCGAAGAGGCGTTTTCAAGCCCGATGGGGTTGTGGGATGTTTCTGATTTCTTTGAGGGGGTGGATGGACTTAGTGATAGAGAATGGGTGTTTACAGAGTTGCTGATGACCGTAGGGGGATGGGGAGGTGGATAAGAGAGGGGAGGAAGTGGCAGAGGTTGAGGTTTTGTATAGGGTATGAGGTGTTTAATTGGGATTTGGAGGGGTATGTGGGGTTGTTTCAGGCGTTGAGAAGGACGGTTGGGATGCAGGCGGATGTGGGGTGGGAGGAGTGGAAGGTGGAGGCGTTGGAAAGGTTTAAGGGGGATGAGAGGTTGCGGTTGTTGAGGCGTTGTGGTTTGGATGGAAGAAAGAATCATGAATCATGATGGTGGAATGTGGGAATGTACAAGATGTAGTCCTATGCATGTTAAGGAAAGTGGAATCAACTGGCTTGATGGATATGCAGGAACGCTTTATGTCGTAATAAACGTGGCTGTGTTTCTTCAGGTTCTCGCGATAAATGCTGAGTGACAGATTATGAACCATAAAAGCGAGTGACCGAGTGATGGAATCTGAAACGCTGTCGCCGTCTCCACCCTTCATTGGAATTCTGTTCAGACTAAGGGGAGGTGACGAAATGCACCATTGGTGCAACTTTCTTATCGGAATGATATTAATCCATGTATATTCGTCTACCAACCTAACACAATACGTCCATCGCGATTGTTATGTAGCAGATGTACACCCTCCACAGGTATCCACCCCCACATGAGACTGCAGAACCAATAGTCCGGAACAGAAATAGCGTATAGGAACTCAATAATGCAAATAAAGAAACCCAAAAGTGAGTATTGTAGCAAAGATAAAAGGAAAAAAACAGTTCTCCACAATCATCAGACATAACCGCAATAAAGGGCACAGGAAGCATAGAAACAGAATATAAGAAAAGACAGTACAGCTCCGAGGCCACACTCCAGCAGTTATGATGCTCGAAGTCCCCCAGTGTAGTCCGATTAAAGAACTCGATCATAATATAAGACACTAAACGTACGCAAGCCACCTCGAGAACCCGTAGCATACCGTTTAGCCGCATCTTAGAGCTTTTGCTTATAAACGAGTTAAACCGTCATTGCCGCAGTGCTGTCTAATAGAGGGTATATCGACTTGAAGTGAGCAGGGAGACAATGTCTAAATGACCCTGCTTGAAGGCAATATCGTATGGAGTCATATTATCATGGTTTCTGATCGATACAAAGGCATGGTGTTCCAAAAGCACCGAAACAAGATCAGCGTGTCCATCCTTTGCTGCAATATGCATGACCGTATTTCCTTCGTTGTCCTTGGCATTTATAAGAGCGTCTCGCTGAATCAGGTATTCGAATGTACTCGGATGCGCTTTAAATTTCTTTGCATCGCGTGTCATTAATGCCCAATGGAGAGGCGTCCGGCCATCTTTGTCGGCGGCGATCAGATCGGCGCCTCCTGAGATGAGTAGGTCAATGATCTCTCTTCGGTGTCCTTCGTCGTCAGGGTTGCAAGTATCCTCTATCACACAGCGAAGTGGAGTTTGTCCTTTGTTATTTTCGGCGCACGGATCAACTCCTTTTTCAAGGAGCCGCTCAACAAGTAATTTTTTGTCGTGCATGCTAATGTGGTCGTTTTGTGGGTTGAAGACAGAATGAAGCAAAGTGTCACCCGTATGGCAGTTCGCTTCCCAGTCCAAAACGTAGTCTACAGGTATATTCTGAAGAAGCACATGCGCAGCTTCGAATCCGGAATTTCGTATGGCGAAAAATAGTGGCGTTTCTTTGGCGATGTTTGTGAGTGATAAATCAGCAGATGCATTAATGAGGCTCTTTAAGATGTCTAGATTATGGTCCAACACTGCAACATGTAGAGGGGTATTTAGGAAGGCGTTCTGTTTGTTGACATCAATATTCTCGGTTATGAGGGCATTAACAGTTTCCAAACTGCCACTTTTGACTGCCCAATGCAACGGATTTCGGTCAAAGATATCGTTGGCAGCAGTGGTAGAGATACCAAGCTTCATAATACCAGGTATAGCCTTGTAATTCCCATGACTCGCTGCTATGTGAAGAACATTCTGGTGCCAGATGTTGACTGCGTGTTGTTTGTTATGGTCGTCAAAAAAGGCGGTGAAATCCGGGGTATCTATCGTGCGGACGGAAATGGCCCGATGTGATACTGGAAATACAGATAGAATAGAGGACTTGTACGTAGGAGAAAAGACTTTGAAATCGACGTAGTTTTGCAAGAGTTCCGTCTCGTAGTCAGCGAATTTGTGGTACAGATCTCTCAACCGTTCGTTATAATTATCGGATGAGTTGTTTTTGCGAGAAATCGCTATCAAACGTTCCTGCATTTTGATGGCAGCCCAAAACTCCCCCCTCCGGACATATAGGTCGATGAGTTTAGCCATGAGCGCGTTCACCGCGGTTCGTACACGAGATACAACGAGACGTGGTTGTAGGTATGCTAGTATTCGTTCATAATGCAGCTCAGCTTCCCAGCTGTGATCGCCATTCGGGAGCTCCTCCACACGCCGGAGGCTGTCATCGAAAGTATTTTGCCACAAAACCTCCAGCGTATTATTAACATCGCGAATGTGGTCGGCCTGATCTTCGAATTCCAGTGCAAAATCAAATTTGTCGTACCCCCAGTCATCAATTTTCTCCAAGAGTTCTCCCAAGTATCCTAGCTCGTCTATACTGGGACTCTTAGCTTCGCTTTTTGCGAGGAAGATGATTCAGTACATACAGTTGACTGATAGGCTTGATTCTCCCCGGCCGCTCTGACAGAGCACTAGCGTCTGATCGTCCACCAGAATGAGATTCGGATTCACGTAGTTCGTCTTCCTTGCTGCGGTTGGCCGAGCAGACGTAGTTATATTTGATGCAGCGTTCGCAACGAACTCCAGGCCATTTCCGCTCGGTGGGAAGACACTGTGTGATACCGTCAGCTTGGCATGTCTCGGACTTTAGAGGTAAAATAACCTTCTGCCTATCACGCCGACACTGTCGACATTTAAGATTGTTCAACTTCAGTACACGCGGCATTTCTATGGGTGTCAATGTAAAGTTTCGTTTCGAAGAAATGATAGCACAAAAAAAATTCGGACCAGGAAAAGTTTCAACAACTTAAAACAGGGGAGGGGCGCCGGCCGTAAGGATTCCAGTATGAGGCTCAGATGAGAGAAGTGACGGTACCGGTGTGTGTATGAAGTCAAAAATTTGGTAGTCGAGGAGAGACGATAGGTAATGATGGGAAAGGTAGAGCTTGTGAAGTTCGAAGTGAGGTGTTCTTGTACAATCGACTGGTTACACAAACATTCAGCCTATCTACCTTCGCTCCCTACCTTCGTTCGCTCTCCACCTTCGTTCGCTCTCCACCTTCGTTCGCTCTCCACCTTCGTTCGCTCTCCACCTTCGTTCGCTCTCTACCTTCGTCTCTACATTTGAGCTCTGCGTTCACTCGTCATCGATGCATCTACCTTCGTTCTCTGCTTCCCCCTCCGCCAGTAGGTGTAAATGTATCATATAAAACTCTCGGCCTCGCAGGGAGACCAAATAAACTCTCCTATCCTCCCAACCCACCTCATTCATAATACACTGACCCGGTCTAACCTTGCATCCACTTTCTCAATATCACACACCTACGATATCGTTCATGGAAACCACGGCAGATACTTCCAACGTTGGGCAGCCTATGGCGACGCCTCCACCCGCAAATTGTAAATGGAGCTTTGTGATCCAAACACTCAACGGCCCTGGTCTTTTTTACCAAATCAATGTTTTCTCTCAGGACACTGGCGAGATTATAATGTCAAAGACCAGGGACAAGTATCGGACGGAAGCTGTGTGCTATTCGTGGATCCTATGGTTGCTTCATATTACACAAATAGTTTCTGTCGTCGTCGAGACGGCGATAGCTGAATTGGTATGTTTGTATGCAGTTCATATTCTTCCTGTGCAATCTACTCACTGTCTTGTGTTCTCCAATACTGACTGCGAATCTGAAGGACGATATCGAACTCCAACAACTTCCGGCCGATACCCATCTGCGAAATAACAATCCGAATCGCACCCTCACGCACGCCTTCCGTAATCCCGAGACACTTCGTAATACACCGGAATTCATCGCCCGCCATTATCAACTACTGGTGAAACGTTCCTCCTCCGACTGCATCAATGCACCTCTATCAACGAACGAAACTTCGATCATAGTGTTGAAACAAGTCGTCAATCGGTGGTGCATTTTCTGGATTCTTTTCTGTTTCCTTTGTGCCTCGCCTGGAATTGGGATTATTGCTGGACTCTGTTCTGGTCGTTCAGATGTTGGTATGAACACGTCGATGGCGATTCTTACATTGATACCCGCGGTGGTAGCGCTGGTTGTTTGGGCTACTACTGAGCTCCTGTAGACGTTTGTTTTCATGTATGTAGATGCAGATTTTCTTTTATTAATGAAATGCGCAATATCCATTTCCAAGTTATTACGGCCCGCACAAGTACTTATATATAGCAGAAAAAGTACCAGCGCTTTTCTCGTGCCCAGTGCCGGTGGATGGTGTGGCGCAACGGGCGCGCCACACCATCCACCTAATTCTGGGTACGAGAAAATCCCCCCGCCAATATATGAAATACCCAGTTGCAAAGTCATAGTCGCTTGACTCCTTTCGCGACCGTGCCTAGTCAATAGTGCGTGATGTGGAAAAATAGGCACGTTTTTCCTGATGAAATCGGACTAAGTGTGAGTGAGGAAATGCTCGTGTTTGTGCCTAACATCTATTCCTGAATATCACGTGGGTCACAGGGCACCTCAAGTGATAGATTGTGATTGATCGAAACAACGATTGATAGAACAGTCAACAGATCTGATCAGTGTCCGTTGAACAGTGTTTTCTTTTTGTAAAAATACTTACATTCCACCCCTCCGAACCTGCAGATGTGATGTAAATCAATGATTGGCTGAATTCAGATGGTGCTGTCTCAGCGGCTGTTACTCCGCCCTGTCAGTATCCTCTTTCTCAGCCCCCCCGGAAATACCGGCAACGTGTGAATCACGACGTACAAATATCCGCTCTCAAAGATTGTGTACTCGCATATGAATCTCTCCTGGGTCGCGACCGCAAGCCGGTTGTGCTAGAAGTTCCAAAGGATTTTGTATATGGATTTTAGAAAGCGTTGTGCTCTGGAGAAGAAATTTGGCTTTAAATATGGGGAAAATCATTTTGTTACTGAGTAAGAATCTCCAGACTTTAAATTTTTTTGCTTGTACGTTGCTCTGGTGTGACATCGTTTGGAGGTTCAACAATGTAACTCCGCGTGCGATCTCTCGCAATCTCTTGTGCCAAAACCCAAGCCCATTGCCGACCTGATCATTCTCCATATTGTCGGGTCCAAACTTTGAGTTCAGGCAACAGCAAGTGACCGATTCCGATTCCTCGGCGTAGCACCTTCCTCTCTGGAATGCTTACTCTACTCGAGCACCGCTGAAAATCTCTTCCTGCATGAGCAACGAACGTGGCCCCTGGTATATGGTTTATTTTGCTTCTAGCCTTCCCGAATTTGCTGCCGGTTTGGGGTTTTCCCGTGAACCCAATTGGATGGCCGAACCCAAACAAAACAAAAATAAACTTACGACTCAGAGCTGCATCTCGGGCTCCAATACCGATGGCGTCCCATTAAAGCCCAGAATACCCATCTAACCCCAGAATCCATCATCAATGGAATCCTTCTTCGCCCAATTCCCTGATTTCGAACACAACCCCTTTGCCACACCGACGGATGAGTTCGAGAGGTTGCAGACCTCGCTCGAGTTGACCCCGGACGGAGCGCTGTATAAACACCACCGACGGAATTTTCTGGTCGCTCTGGTAGCGGAATCAAACTCTCCAGTCCACCGGTTTTTCGTCGAGACGCACGAATTTCCATCTTATAATCCGAGCGCCAGTCCCGAGCACGAATTCGAGCATCTCGTTGAGTTGCGGCAATGGAGCCCCGAAACCAGCTCGTACCAAGAGGCTAGGGAAGAGTTCGACAGGGCTTTTCAGAAGGAGTTTGGTTCTGATGTGCTGGATTTCTTTGAGGGGTATAGGGAGCTGGGATTCGATCACAACCCACAGAATAATCACGAGGTAGAGTTGAACAGGTTGCGGCTGGAGCAAGGGTGGAGTTGGGTTAGCTCTGAGTGGATTGATGCGAGGGATGCGTTCTTTACTGCTGTCAGGGTGGATTTCAATGAGACGTTTGGACGGAACGATGATGATATTGAAGGATGGCAGTTTCTGTGCAAAGTGCTTGGAGTTAAAGGAGAACCACCAGGATCGGCTGAAGAGTGCCAGGAGGTATGTTACGCCCACATACTGCTCTCGTGGTGTTTGGTTAATGCGTGCTGGTGTAGGCAGTGAAAGATATACATACGAATATCTTCGACCTTCTCGAGTACGTGCGCCGCGGTTGTCCGAAGCACCAGCCGTTGAGATTCTTTGCGACGGAGAAGGAACTCAGCGAGTATTCGTACAAAAGTGACCCGAGAAAGATTTACCCCAGTGAGCGGGCGAGGATTGGGGCGTTGAAGTTTGTGTTAAGGGGAATTGGAGCGTATCGGAACGAGATATTGAAGAATCCGAACAAGAAGAGAGGCGAGGATGACAAGGGTAACCAGCCGGGAGGGAGGAGTAATAATAAGAAGAAGAAGCGGAGTAAGAAGAGGAAGGCCACGACACAGGGTGTGGAGCAGCAAGAAGCCACAGTCGAGACTGTGGGGTACGCGATCGCAACTCTTGGGATATGAAGCTGGGTGTGCACAGATGTTTAGTTGCTGCTGGTCGGTGGTCTTGAAGATATCAAGTCTCGTATTCCATAGGTTTCCTTGAATAGGTGTTTTTCAGCACAGCAAAACGCTTCTCCGGGAATATCATTGCAGTGACTGGCAGCCAGGCCTTTGGAGCTAAGGTTTTGGGTGCTTCCTAGGATTCATGGTTTGTTGAACAGATTGTGAACTTATTCTGGCGTATCGAGTAAGAATTCATGAAGATTGCGTAACGTCGAGGGAACTGAGTCACGAGTTTTCACTCGTGAAACATGATAAGTATGCCAGGATTGGGTCCCAATGAAACATGGAAGAAGCTGATGTTCAGGACGGGTTATCGTGCCTTAATAGGGCGCTAGGTTCAGAAATCCCCTAACCCTGAAAAGACGTTGGGGAATGTCCTCAGAAACTCGAACATAGAGGTATGACTGAATCAACGAATATCACCGGTGGTCAGCTACTCAAATGCGTACTGAAGACGGTTTGGAGTGTGGTTTGTAGCGCTTCGTGAACAAAGAAGTTCGGTTATGTTATTTGTGCCGTGCCATGCCACGCTGCGTTGCCGATCTTTCCTACTCTTCATAGTCGACTCATCCGGATGCATCCTCCCATCCTCCTCTTCGTCTTCTATCTTCCACTTACTCTCTCACCTCTCTGCAATCCACTTGCCACTTCCTGTACGGATTTTCCGCTTTCGCATTTAACATTTCCCGATAATTAACAACTACCACTCGCCCCACCCGCTTGTCCGTTATGCGTGCCACCGTAGTTCGATTCGTTAACAAAGTTGTCGCTTGGGCTTGTTTGGAGTCGACGAACCACTGCCACTCATCTGCATAGTACATACGGCAGTTCGGCAATTCGAAAGTTTGAACGCACAACACCTTAGGTCTAAAGGGTAGCTATGCGTAACTGGGCCATTGCAAAGGAAATGGCTAAGATTCACGTTGTGGAGCGGGGATATTTGTTAATATACTCTGGAATCCGGCGCACCTGCGTCTATGTCTGTATCAGATTGGCTATCTGCTTTGTTACCATCCCGTATTCCCCGATCTGAAGATCCCCCCCCGCCTACGACCCTATTGGCTACCGAATAAATGGGACTATTTCGGCTTCATTGGGTCAAACCACGATAAATTCATGTGCTTGTTATGACTGTTCGCTATAATCCCTCATGCGCAGATTACGCGGTATGCAGAAGTGGTGTGGTTGAAGCTACAGCTGATTGGATGTAAATATATGTTACAGCCTGTAATATCAATGTGCAATGAGATAAGAAGGTTTTCCTCCATGAAATTTAAATACGGCGGCTTGTATCTTGACGGTGCCGATGGCCCTCACCGAGCATCATATTCGCAAAGATGGCTGACAAAATTGAAGCGGATCAAACCAGCTATCTTGACCGAGTCACAAACCTTGCAGTTCATAACCGAGAATACCACTGGCTTCTCCAATATCTTGAGCGCGACCACGATTTCATTTCCCAACGCTTGAAACCGGTTCTTCAAGGCAATACTCGCGTCGTCATTGCAGACTTTTCCATTGGATCTCCTCATCTATCAATTAGCAACTTCGATACAAGTGCCGACTTCGACCGTCTACCTGATGTTCTCTCCAAGCGGGATGAACTGACACACGTTCGACTGGTGTTCGTTACAAGTATCAGTGGTGTCAGTGATACCGCGAGACAGATGGTGTGTGCAATTCAAGCAAGCACTCGCGGAAATGTGTATTGATATTATCAGCAACTTTCTCGGGTCAATATCGACAACCCAAGCGACCGCTCTGAAGCCCGTATCCCGACCCTGACTCGACCCCAAACTGCTGGAAGACGGGTGATGGTAGATGGGAAAGAAGTTAAGCATCCTATTGAAGGGTACCGCTCTTATCTTCCCGATCCAGATGTATTGGAACATATTGGTCTAAACCTGGATCTGAGCCCCGAGCTGCTCATGAGACATTTGGATGAACGCGCTCATTTGGTCTACCGACCACGAACTGAAGTACCCTTGGATCGGAAATCCTGCTTCTTAGAGACGCCAGATAGGACAGAGTTGAGGATTGCCGTGAACCAAGCCAACCATTTATCGGCCATTTTTGACCCTAGCTACATTCCATCTGGCGACATCACTAGCAGTGGAGTGAAAAATTTCAAGCTAAATACTCGTCGAAACGGTGCGTGCTTCAGTGGAATAATTACCAGAGATTTCAACGCTAATTATTTTAGTGCTGATGCTAGCTGCTGAAGACAACTGTTTGGGTATTGATTTCAGTTCTCATGCTTTAGCCTACGATCAGATTCTTCGGCCGGATGATCCAGCTTCTCACGAACAACATGCAAAGCAGGCTGTATACCGGAATTTTGAGGCTGCACTACGGGCTTGTAGCCCAGCTGAATGCCTTCAAATCATCTCAGATCCAGGAAAATTGGTCTGGATTTACGCAAGAGCACTGTCCTTGGCATTTTCTTGCCACCTTGAGCTCTGTCACCGCCAATGGAACACTCAGTACGAACTGCTTGCAAACTCCTCGAACGAATTATGTCATGCAACCGATCGGGAAATTTTCAGACTCGTTGTGAGGGAATACGGTCTGCATCTAAGATACATAAATTCAACTCTGGACAATCTGAAGCGACATCGCAACGACATTGATAGTTCGGAGCCCGAGGATCCATGCGTTTCAAGCTATGAGGGTCTTGTTGCTGATTTCGAGCACTTCGCCCGGGAGCTCGAACTTTTGAAGAAGTCGTACGAATTTTTATTACAGGTTAGTAAAATGCCGCTAGTTTAAGAGGGAAGGGGTGTCTTTGCCCCACTGAGTATAGCTGCATCGTTGTTTGGCGTGTATGTTGAAGAGTTCAACACTTGAAACCCCAAATTCTGTGTGTTTGTCAACACAGCTCTTGGAATTCTGCCCTTACACTCTTGCTCTCCGTTGTTCTAATAAGGAACTTCAAACATGGAATTCAACTGGATTATATTCATAATACTGACTTAAATGCATGGGCAGAACTCCCGGAATCCCTTGGAAGCGTTACCAGGATACAAAGGTACTCACATTGGCACAGTTATGCAACATGATTCCAAAACGCATGGCCCCATTGTTGCTGTACATCCTACAACTCCCCACACGAGTAGAACCGGTGGACGAGATTCAACCCTACCTCAATCTCGCTATGATGTGGCTCAGGTGCTTCCACTTCCCCGACATCTACAATTCGAGAACTGCTCCGAGAAATCCAGCTCTGCCTCGGATGTTGTTGTCGATGGTAAGGTATCGGTCTATCCAGAAGATATACCCCCACTAACGTTACTACAAAGACAAAACCGGGTCGTCGAGTTTGGGTGATACTCCGGGGAGTCTGGGGATGAAGTCTGGTGGTGTTGGGACTGCCAAACCTCTGAAATATCCGAAGACGGCGGGCCGGGAGAGAAGGGAAAAATGGACGAGTGAGCCTCCATCTTTGTCTAACCCGTGTGTCGAGTGAATAAGGCGTACTAAAGAAAGCTTTCAGCTAGCCGTAATCAACGAAAGGAAGTCCTGGGTTTACTATCAACCCCCATCAACCACGAAGCGACACACGAGGATATTCGAGATAAGAGACATCCAGACACTGGGGGATGGCTCTTCAACACGAGGTCGTATCAGGAGTGGTTGCAAGGATCAGCATCTGTGCTGTGGTGCCATGGTACTTGTAAGCCAATATTTAGTATCTCTGTAAAATTGGCTACAGGCTGACAGCAACTTTGAACTGAAAAAGTGGGAGCCGGGAAAACCTTTCTCACGTTTGGATCATCTCGCTATCGCTGGTCCTTTCCCATGCTAATTTTTGTAAGATCAATCATCATCGACGATCTCGTGAATCGATTTGAATTCCCACGCGGTAACAGTGCGGTGGCGTATGTCTACTGTCATCGGAGGGACGGCATTACCCAGACATCAGAAAATATCGTAGCCGCCCTTCTAAAGCAAATCTTAGCTCACCGAAAACCAGCTTGTGATTCGGCCATCGAAACCCTACACGTATCCCGCGTCACGGAGGATAAAAGCCTGAAACTGTTAGATATGCAAACTAGCATCATTTCAGTCGCCCAGGAGTTTGAGCACATATATATAATCCTCGATGCGCTTGACGATTGCGATGAGGCACAGCGGAAGAAGATCCTCTCTTTCATTACACATTTATCGGAGATGCAGACACCCGGGCAGTTCAAGGTTCTTGTTACAAGTCGGCCACATCATATGGATATTCGTCACGCGTTTGAAACGGCATTGCAATTGAAAATTTCAGCAGACCAGGAGGATATGACGGCGGTGATTAGAGGAAAAATTGAGCTGAAGATTGCTCAAGGAGTTATAATTAGCCCGCAACTTGCCGATGAGATTGTTGAGGCTCTCCTTCAAAGAGCAGAAGGGATGTGAGTGCCAAAGGCATAAATTGTTCAAACTTCTGAGCGCTTACATAGTCCAGGTTTTTATTTGTTGACTCTCAACTCGATCATATTCTCCTCCAGCTCACGCCGAAGGACAAAAGGGACGCATTGCACAAAAGGGACGCATTGCACAAAAATGACATCCCAAAAAATCTGGATGCAGCATACGCTTTGGAAATGCAAAGGATACATCAACTGGAGCCTAATCAAACACAACTTGTCATGGATATACTCTCCTGGATTATCGTCCCTGCAACCCGCCCTCTGTATTTCTCTGAGCTACAGCTAGCCCTTGCGATTGGAGACGGTGATTCAGAAATTGATGAGCACGCCCTCGTGGACATCAAAACAATGAGCCACTTTTGTGGAAGTCTAATCGTTCTCGATGAGGCAAGGGCTATCCGTCTAGTACATTCCAGCGCTAAAACATACATTGAATCGTTTTCCAAGGTTATGCAAAATGCGCACTACAGGCTTGCGAGAGCTTGCATCAACTACTTGTCCTTAAAAGTATTTGAAAATGGCGTCTGCTCCAGTGAAGACCACCTCCAAACCAACCATGGCCATTTATTTGATTATGCGGCTCGAAACTGGGTCCATCATATGAGATTATACAATGAAGGAGGGGATCTTGTCGAAAAAGCCATGAAACTCTTGCTGTCACCAAAAATTTTTGCCTCTATGTGCCGAACGTTCTTTCCACCAACAGGCGCAGACAATACCTTTCAGGGAGGGGACTTTGGAGGCCAGCAGCCATTGCATTTTGCAAGTCGATGCGGGTTACCGCAGATGGTGCAGAGACTACTGGGAGTGCGTAATCAGGATATCAACCATCAGGATGGTAATGGCCGGACGCCGATCTCATGGGGTGCAGAGAACGGATATGACAGTGTGGTGCAAGTATTAAGGGGGTACAGTGCAGACGCTGTCATGCAAGACAACTTGGGTAAGAATTCCATCATCAATGAGCATTGGCACGACACTATGGTTGGGTTACTAGCTAATAGAATGACTTGGGCTAACTCGGCGAATGAGGAAGGGCGGACTCCACTGATTTATGCGGTTGAGAACGGGCACGACGCTGTGGTCCGGCACTTGCGGTATTCCGGCCTCAACAATCGCGATAAAAGCGGACGGACAGCGCTGCAATACGCTGCCCAGAAAGGACGTGTAGATATGGTCAAGCTACTACTTGATTACGGCGCCGACTTTTTAGTCGATGACCAGGACGAACAAGCTGCGCTGACAGAGGCAGTCAATCGTAGAAAAACTGGTGATGCTGCGGCCCGGCTCATCCAGTACTTTTCCCCTAAAGTCATGAACATACCTCCTTGTTCCAGCAATGGTTGAACACACAGAGGTACATCATAAGAGTGTCTTAAGCTGCATGACCTTGCACAAAACTTACTGTTGCGAACCAGCTAACATTTTTCATAGGATCTTCTTTGAGATTTCACTTAGTTGGGAAATATAGGTGCCTGTATGAAAGCAATATATTTATGCAACTTGGTGACCCACAGTGACTTGTAAAGAGTACATATCATTGTGACAGGCATGGCTAGCAATGCTGATAGTAGCTTTAATATTAACGACAACACAACTAAACTAGAAATACAGTATCTCCGTTACAGAAAACTGCTAAATGCGCCAAACCCACTGGGCGTTTCTGAAATTTGGCATTCCGTGAGTGACGAGCGATGACTGAGCTTTGTGGCAGAGGGCAAAACTTTGACTCTAAATACATGCTTTTCCCCACTGTAATATGGAATAGGCGATTGAATACTCGAACTTGTTTTGTTCTCATCTGTTGGGGGGCGGCAAAAAATAGAATTCCCAAACACCGTTTAACTTTTCAGCGGTGCCGAATCCGAATACGCCAAATGCGGTTTCCACGACCTCTCCCCAGCCGGCTCACACTCATCGGAGTACTTCCGTATCTCAGCCACCTCCTCCGCCGTCAACTGCACCTGCGCAGCACCCACATTTTCCTGCATCCTGTTAGCCACGTCTTACCCCAAACCAGGACCGCAAACAAACAAACCTCCAACATCGCAATTCTCTTCGTCCCCGGAATCACAAAGAAGTCCTCTCCCTGAGCCAATATCCATGCCAACGTCAACTGTCCTGGTGTACATCCCTTCCTGCCCGCAAGCTCCACAATGCGCTCAACGAGCTTCAAATTCTTGGGGAAGTTCTCCTCCGAAAACCGTGGCTGCCTCACACATCAGCACTGCTCACCCACAGGCGATGGTGGGGGGTACCATAAGTCTCCGCATATCCTTCTCCTCAAAATCCTCCCGCGATCTATACTTCCCGGTCAATAACCCCCTTCCCAGGGGCGAGTACGCCACAACCGCGATCCCAAGCTCTCTGCACACCTCCAGCACCCCATTCTCCTCGATCTCCCTCGCAAAGGGCGAAAACTCTACCTGCACCGCTGAAATGGGGTGTACCCTGTGCGCTCTCCGAATTGTGTCTGCCGACGCCTCCGAGAGCCCAATATACCGTACCTTGCCAGCATCAATAAACTCCTTCAACGCTGCCACTGTCTCCTCAATCGGAACCGTCTTGTCGATGCGGTGTACATACACCAGGTCTATCACAGGCACCCCGAGCAGCTGGAAGCTTTTCTTGAGACAGGTTTGGATGTGGTCTTTGGTTCCGCAGGCGTGGGTTTCGCCGGTGATGGGGTCATGTGTGATCCCGAATTTTGTGGCGAGGAAGATTTCGGAGCGTAGGGATGGTGTGGAGGCAAGCTAGCGTCCTATAAGTGCCTCGGAATCGCCGTAGACGTTGGCGGTGTCGATGTGGGTGCTGCCTAGTGAGACGCAGCGGGAGAGAATTTGGTGTCGCTCTGGGTCAGGAGGAAGGGCGCCGTAAGCCATGGAGAGGCCCATTGAGCCGAAGCCTAAGATATTAACTGGGTTGCGATCAGAGGAGGGTCGGTGGAGGAGGGTTACCTATGCTGGATACGAGAGGACCATCACGGCCGAGTTTGCGGAGGGGAACTGAGGTGGACATGGTGGTAAGGTGAGGTTAGAGGCGATCTTGAGTTGGCTTCTAGGTTTGTTAGGTTGGAGTTGAGGTTTATATCGCGTATTGGGAGTGGAGTGCGGGGAATCGGGTCCCGCATACCCGTGCGGAGAATCGGCAACATGTACCCGTGCGGATACAGGCTCGAGGCGATCGGTTACACGGGCGCTTGATTTGACGTCTGGAGTAAATCTAATTCTGACTTCACGCCGTGGTTTCTGCCACAACGATTCGGCGCTTTTAACATCACAAGCCGTTCTCGTTGCCAGAATTTTCAGGGACACAAATGCAACCTCGAGCTCTTTGTAAATATTATCGATCGCGAGCGTCAACCAGTACGATATGGATGGCGATTTCATGATCACCACTCCAACCAGCTGGAGTAGCATAAATCCATCACAATCCAAGCGAGGTCGGAAGTCCATTCCCCCTAAGCAAACCGAATTTTGGAGCTGGCCGTACCAGCGGTTCAAAATGGTACTGATGCCATTGCTTAAAGCAGATCCAATCTGCACGAAGTAAATCAGACTCCGGAAGAACCGTCGGGGATAATGATGCTCCCCGAGCTCTCGCGAGAAAGGTGAAGGGCTCAAACCGATCCGGAAGAGTGCAGCTTTATTTTGAGTGGGAAGGCTCAAGGGGAGCCTCACGGCACCGGTAATCGATTACCAGTTACTTCGCACTTACTACTAGAATGTAGTATAGTAGGTCTCCCATCGCGCCAACTTAGAACTAGTCAAGAAGAAGTCAAGCTTAGCTTCTTTGAAGACGATGGTAGCAAGACTGTGGAAAAGGTCAGAAAACCCTACGTTGATTCTATAACCAACGAAAGACTTGTCTGTCTCTGGCACTACGCCCCAAGGCTAGGAGGCACCACACAGCTTATTTTCGAGAGCCTATAGTACGTTGTCCGCTTTGCTGTTCTCTCACCACCCAAGAGGCAAGCAAAAATTTTAAGGTTCGAGATGCCTAATTTGCAAAAGACAATTGCTCTGTAACTTGTGTCCTCGGCGGCTATAACTGAGACCAAAAAGACAAAAAAAAATCCCTCCGACCAGAGTCGAACTGGTGACCAACGGATGACAACTTTAACATTACAGTCCGGTGTGATACCAACTACACCACAAAGGGTTTACTTGTGAACGAGTAAAATTTATCAGCGGTTTTGATCGTACAAAATTTGCTCTGCTCACGTTAACGTTCGAACTCATCATTTGCACAATAGAGTAAACTGACGTCTATTGTACACGAATATTTCCTCCTTTTTCACCCCTGGGCAGTGCAGCTGGAGTCATATTTCGCGCTGTAATAGATTGTCGTATTCTAGATCTGGGAGTCTTCCAAAGCTTACTACTTGAAAAGTGGGGTATTTTTAAATTTTTGACCCTGAGCATCTTGTTATCCTATGGAATGGTTGTCAAACCGCAGTTAACAGTCTGAGAAGCATTTGGAACGGTTTGGGAACGGTTAGTAACTTCAAACTGCTACAATCCGCTTTATAAAATACCCCATTTTTTCATATGGTAGTATAATGAATGTACTGGCCCGTATAACGATTCTTGGCAGCACAATGTCACGCCCAGACTGACCAACGTTAGCGAGAAGTGGAGCCCTTATTTTAAGTATCGTTTACTAACAGTACCAGTAGTCAAGGCTGACGAGCGGATTGCATTGTGTGTACTTTTCGATCGTGATTTGGGAGCCAATATAAAGTGCTGTCCTTTCGGCACAACTTTGATTTCAATCTCACAGTTGGCAGGTGGGAATTCTTTCATTGCCTTCCAGAGTCCAGACTAAAAAATGGCGAATCGGATGGGTGTATTGAGGTGGAATACTGAACGACCGCCCGCGCACTGCCTGAGTGTGTCATGGTCATCACGGGTGACTACCTCTATCTATTTTACTACGCAGCGCACAAATCTGGTACAGCCGTAACGTTAACCTCCATGTGTGACGGGAGTATGTAACTACCCAATGGTAAATGGAATCGACCGATTTACCAATAGGGTCAGATTATTCAACCAATCTACCAACTCTGAGGTTAGTTATATGTGGCTGTATATGTAAGGAAGGGCTCCACCTGCGCGGGCGCAGCGCATCAGCCCGGTGAGCGTATGCATGAGTGATCCTCAATGCCCAGCCGAGTACCCCAGTAATACCCATGAAATTCGCCAACAGATCCGATGCTCTCGACTAATTAACCTCCTGGACATCTGACTGTCAGCCTGTATTAACCCAAATATAGTCATCGGTACTAGCCCTATATCCTGCAAGATATCACAACACAAGGATCATTGATTGGCTCTGTGCATCCTGTGAAGGTCTAGACTGACTGAGATCCATCAATATCCAAGTTTCCTCACTATCATTTCACGCAATTTTCTACCAACACGATACGCCTTTTCCCGAGCGGAGTGTTCAGCTCTTCCAATGAACCCATCACCAACTCTGCCGCTGATAGATATTTCGTCACAGAATGCACCTGCCAGGCGGATAGATGGATTAGATCTAGTTCGTACAAACTCGCCCTCCTCCAACTCCGATTCGAACCCAGGCTCCAAGAATCTACCGCCAAAACTGCACTTCCATTCTGCAGATGTTGGATGGAGACCCACAACACTCCAGCCCCCCTTTCTCGTCGCCTTCGCTATAATAACAGCACTCTTAATAGTCGCCATAGAGTACATGCTGCAGCGATCGAAGGCGAACGGAGCAGTAGCCTTCACATCATCCCCCTCATTCGCAGGCTTCGTCGATTATTGCTTCGTGTATGGGCCATTGGTTTTGGCAGTGCTTTATGGACTCGCGTGGGAGAGTGTTGATCACAACATCAAATGTCTCGAGCCTTATTTCCAGCTCTCAAAGCCCGGAGGTGCGACGGTGGAACATTCACTGCTGCTGAATTATTCGTACGTTATAGCAGTCTTTGCTCCGTTTATTGCGATACGCAAAAGGTCAGCCTGATTCCGTGGAAGATTCGTTACGATAGGTAAATTGACAACAAAGTCAGACACTAGAAGGTAGCTTGTTCCGCACTCATCACAGAGTTGATTATAACCGGCGTGGCGCCTCTCATGGGCGCGATGATTTCTCAGGACAATCAGATCGAACGTGCCTCTAACTTAGATACTCCGATCAACTTTAATTCCAACAGAGCAGCAATTTGACCGCCTGTCAACATCATTTTCCTATATAGCATACAGTCATCAGTATCTCAACGGTTCATCGCCGGCGTTCACCAAAACCCCCAATCAAGCTGTACTACCTTCCAGTCGGCCCACAAAACACCCCCACATTCCGGAGAATTATGGACCGCGAAATCCACTCTCTACGAGGCCCGTTTAGACTGTGTTCCGGGTGTCTTGGAGGTTCTCGAACAGAACGGATCTGCTGTCGTACAATTTTCGAGCGAAGCCGCAAATCCCTCTTTCATTCTGAATGACGGTAAGATTGGTGATCTTATCAATTATAACTCACCATACTCAAGCTTTATGCTTCACGAACGTCTCATTCGAGCGCTCAATGGAGACATTGTCCGCCTACAAAAGGATGCTTTGGTAGGGTTCTTTGGGCGGCAGTCTAAGGGTGCCCCTAGTAAAACCAACAGTCGTCCTCTGTCATGGGCGTCGAGGCTTGCCAAATCCTCCGTGATATTCTGTACTCCGGTGCATGAGCAGCAAGAGGTCGAGGTGACTGTTGACGCCAAGTTGCAACAAATCCAGAACATCACAGAGCTGGAATCGCCAAAGGTTAGGTTTGACGGACTGAATATAACGTATTGGCAAGATCACCTGCTGGGATATACTTGCTCTGCTTCAACCGCAGGCTTCAACTTAACGACAAACGACCGACTCTTCAACGTGAGCAGTGACCGACCCTGCCAATGGGGTCTACCAAACCATCTGTCACAGATGCGTAAACGACCAGCATTCCGGACACTACTGGAATACTTTACAGATGGCACCCCAACAGATATTGTGCTGGTGCGACCTCGGGACAGCGTAAGTACGTTGCCACTGGGTATAAAATGAACGGATTGTGGGCACGGCTTCTTCAGGCGGCGCTATCAGTCATCTTGTGTCTTGACATGATGTTTATTGCGCTCTTGTGGAAGCGACAATGCGATATCTCCAGTGAGCTGGGATCTATTGCTTCAATCATAGCATGCGTGAAACCGAACGTCTTGCGGGACTTCGAGGGAGCTGAGTTTATGAGGTTCAAGCAGTTGGTTGCATCATTGAAAAGAAAGGGACATAGATACTTTTTGCATGATCAAAAAGTGGCTGTTTGCAACGAAGATAACACCGACATGGCCAACGAAAGTGGCCGCACGATATACAAATTGGTTCCCGGGGAAGAAAGCCAAGCTCCGGGAGAAAACAACCAAGAAACTGTGGATCCGGATAACTTGGACCGCTCAAAAATAGTACTAGAAAAGCCTTGGAGCCTTGCAGTCCAAATTGGTGTGCTTGCAACGGTGGTAATAATTGGAGGGGTGATATTACTGGGCGTGTTCTACCAGCGCAGCAACACTCAAAACGGGTTCCGCGAGCCCGCCAGTCAATTTCTCTATGAATTCTATTCCTCCTACCTTCCGACGATCTGCGCGCTGCTCTTCAGCGGATATCTCACGCTTCTGGCCACCCATGTGACCTTGACATATCCATTCATACAGTTGGGACGAGGCGAGCCACCGCCGCACCGCTGTGTCACAATTACGAGCAGCAGCCACCGCGCCCTCAAAACCCGGAACTTCCTTCTCGCAAGTCTTAGCGTTTCCATACTACTTGCGAACGTACTAGCAGTTGCGCTCAGTGGGTTGTTCCATAAAGATTTGATAAGCCTCGAAGGAACCGGCAATGTCGCGCTAAAATGGCCGGTTGAATCTCTCAGCGAGTTCAATGGTACGCTCGGCGCGCTTTTTGAGGGCGTATCCGACATCGATGCGGAGTTTTTCTGTGCTGCCACAGGGGTGGGGTTGGGTTTTCGCCAGCTCCCTTGGACCACAGATAGTTTCTACTATGTCCCGTTTTCGGATCAAAACCCAGCAATAAATCACACAAACTATACCGCGGAAATATGGGGGATTGGAGTTGACATTACGTATGAAGTGATTCCAGAAGAGGAGGTGCGCATATGGAACTCCCCTGTAAACGACTCCTCAGTTCCTCCAAGAGCGACATTTTCGTACCCCACCTTCAGGGACGCTATAAATACTACTCTCATCATCGAGAATTCGAAAGTCTTCGATTTCCGCATGGAAAAAGAGCCTTTGCAGCGGTATCTCGAGGTGGAAGAATTTGGTGGGAACGGCACTTCCATCAGAAAGCAATCAGCATCCGAATTCTACGAGCTAGTTCCAGCGGCGTATCCACCTACGCTCTCAGGACCCTGGAAGTTCTTTGGTGGCTGGTTTCGATACGAATTCGCAACCCGCAATGTCAAAATCGACCGATCCTCGGACCGCGATCTTGTCGGCGACACTATCGACGGGCCAACAACTTACATCTCGATGTACACTGCCATCCGCTGCTCTCCAGCGCCAAAACTCGTCCGTAGCGTGGTCCTGGCAGATCCAGACGGCGCCATCCTAAACTCCAACGACACCACCATCCCCGCGGCCATTTCCGGCGCCTCAAACATGACGGGTCTCCCCGGGGTATTGGACTCCTTCCAGGATATGATGAACCGCATCACCGGCAAGAGCCGCGACGTCAAAGCCAACGACATCTCCGAGTCTGTGCGGAAGCGCGATCCACGTCCAAGCAATTGGCTCTCCTTCCTCATTCACCGCGAAGCGCAGGAGAAAAACGCCGTCTTCGATCTGTACTCCTACCCCACGCAGAGTGCACAGGCAATGGAGACGGTATACAAGCGGCTGTTTGCGATCTATGTCTCTCTACACGCCGATCGAATCATGGGGGCTGATAAAGCGCAAACGCGCGATGCTACATTTGTCCGACATACGGTGAACCGCGTTTTTATGACGCCGGTTGCATTCTTTGTGTCGGTCGTGCTGCTGGTGGTTTTTGTACCCGTGGTGGCGTGGACGTATGTTTCCCTGTTTACTGGGTTCTTATGTCACTCCGGAAACATTGGCGGGGATGTATGCGGCTGTGTATGCGAGTGGGGCGGTGGAAGATGTGGCGGGGATGGCGGGGGCGAGGGAGAAAGAAAGGGAGAGAGCACTCAATGAGGTGGGACATAGATATGGGTATGGGTGGTTTGAGACGGAGACGGGGGATAGGCATTTTGGGATTGATAGAGAGCCGTTGTTGAAGAGTGATAGGTGATTTAGATCTAGAGCTGTACATATGGATTTTTGGTGTTGCAGATTCTAGCTTGATACATGCGCAAAGATGTTTTGATACATAGAGCGTAGTTTTTTGTGATTAATACCACATTCAGATGTGTTTGTTCTGGGAGAGACTAGCAGTATCCAAAAGCGATCTTGAGATTATGAAAAAACAGAGATAACGTGACTTAAGGGCTAGGGTTTAAGTGGAACATAGGAGGAACATATGCACTCGACAACGGTGAGCATGCATCGATGGATGATGATGAAGAAAAGATTTAGTGACGGATGGGGTATGGAGATAAAACCGTTGGTTCATTGCCCTACAAGAAGTTAGAATTCCATTGTAAGTGCTTAATCTACATCTTAAGGGTTGGGACGACGTAATCTCACTTGCCATCCCTTTTGAATTCGCTTTAATTTGTACATGTAAACTCTTTGCTGAGCGAGATTAAGCGCTAACGCTTAATGCGAGTGGCGATAAAAGTCTGAGAACAAAAGCAAGGACGACATCGACTGTATGTAACTAACTCCACTAAGGTAAATATATATAACATGAATTCGAATCACTCGATCTGCGGTTGTGCGATTTTAAATTTTCAGGCAATTATGCTCACGCACCAAGAGTTTTCTCGACGAATGCCGTTGGTTTTACTGAGCATAACTACCAGTCTGAATGCCATACAATCCACACAGAAGCTAGTGGCACCATATCTATAATATTTCGACAGGTCGGAGCTGTAAGCACTGTAATGAGCGGGGGGAAGAGCCTTCGTATAGGGACACATTGAAAATTTTTATGATCCGTCGACAATGCGGAGAACCATAAAGCCTTAAGGTGCAAAAAAAGGAAAAATCCCAGCAAAATGATAAAATTGTCCTTGGAAAAAACCTAGATGATCACCTACAAACAAACGATCTGGAAATCAGGCCAGAGTCCGATAGATCGCCATGCAATTCGTCGAATTGGACTGGTATTGTCAGTTTTCTTTCGGTGTGCTTACAGGGGTTTCAAGATCAACACTTCAGAACCTGACCTTAAGCAGACAGATTACAAATTAAAATGGAATTGTTTTGATCTTGAGACATTGCATCAGCCATGATTGGGTCTTTGGGTTTCTTTTTCCAAGCACATGCCAAAGACATGTATGTGGTTGTACATACTTAATCGCAATCCTATGAATGAATTCGAACGATATGCATGTTGCACTACGAACGGGTTGTGCTTCTAGTTGATAACGATTCATCTCGTCTAAATATCTCCGCTCGCCATGTACCGAATTATATTAGGTATTTGGATGGATCCGGACCCGCCCTTTTGGAGCTCGCTGCAGGATTCAAATGCTACTGGACATGCGACACGCTGCACGAGCGACAAATAGAATCTAGATGGAGCCACCCGGATAAAATTGTGTATGACCAGCAGCCAGGGTGTACAACAGCCTGCTTTGGGACGCAATTCGAAGGACTTTCTACCCCTCCCCAACATCTCACCCTCGCTCTCAACTAGCTTCACCGCTACGTCCAAAATATCAAGAATCGATGGCGAATGTCTCTGAAGCTGAAACTCTCTTGGACACTCCCTCTCGCATTTCCTGCGATGAATCCGACAATGGCAAGTCACTGAAAACGGAGACAAAGGAGATCGGAGAGATGCACGGAATTGTCTTCGACAGGAACGAACAACTTCGTCGAAACCTTATAGCGCTTCTCACAAGGTTCTCGGCAACTTTTGTTTCAGTTATACTCCTTATGGTATGTCTGTCGATTTTTTCTCGTCTTGGAGCTTTGGGTAAGTGGGAGTAGAGAGGATTCAATGCCTTGGCGATATTTTTTCTGGTATCATGAGCTTGGGCCTTGGGTCGTTATTGGGATACTTGGGTTCTATGCTAAGGTGGCCCCTACTTGCCAGAGCGACTTACAAACCGCAGGATGTAAGTGAATTCATCCTTATGCTTATCATCTTCCTTCAAGTTTGTGGCAAACTGTTACCGCTGCGAATTTTCTGAATCCGAGCGTATAGGAATAGACTCTCTTCTTTCATGATGGCTTACGGAGTGTTAAGGTTGATTTCATCCTGGGTATGGTGTCACCAACTGGTGCTTTGAGATTGGTGTTTCGACACATAAGACAGCGTAAATGGACTCGAACAACATCGATTGTAGCGGCATACATTTTCGTCAATGTCGCTGGTCGGCTTAGCGTGGCTATCTTTGGATTGACATTCAATCTGCCTGATGAGTCCGTTATTGAA
Source organism: Wilcoxina mikolae CBS 423.85 (assembly GCA_014904905.1). NCBI lineage: Eukaryota > Fungi > Ascomycota > Pezizomycetes > Pezizales > Pyronemataceae > Wilcoxina > Wilcoxina mikolae. The sequence goes on along the minus strand of MU122175.1, from coordinate 352,223 downwards.
TATCCACATCAGGTCACGGACTGGAATGCGGCGAAAGATCCATGGATGGCGTCCAGGAATATTAGTTGTTATTCTGAATTCACCAGCAATGGTATGAGCCTCACTCTCGAGAGATGTTTGACATATGGGTGATAAACCTAGGACTGACGTATGACTTCTTTATTTAGCTGATCGCTTGATGGATCACGCTCAAACTGGACTAAGGAATTTTGCTACAACGCTTAACATCACATACACTCTAAACGATACGATGTTAAGTCAATTGGAAGAAACATTCATGATGAGCAACTTGAGCAACATAACCCTCGATATCGATCATAACGATAACACCGTCCGATATTCCTATGTGCTGAAGGAATACCATGGGCCTACCAGTACATCATCGAACGTCACGGTACACTCCTCAGCCAGCTGTAATGCAATCACCATAGAAGGGGATAAAGTCCATCATTGGGGTGACAATAAGACGACGTATATCAGTGGGTATTTCATTTATTTATACAGGTATCATTTAATTTAAGTTCGAACGTTTGAGAACAACGCAAAGAAAATCCTGTAGATTTCTCGATGTATAATATGCCCTATAACTTTACCGAAGATTACTTATCAGTGCTTTCTGTTCTTCTCTGGTGCTACAATGTATCTTACGATGCTACATACAAAGACTATATATGGGCAGTATATCCAGGTTACTCATTTTTTCATCAACCCAACTACATTCCTGAGTTTTTCTCGACTTGTGGGTAAACCTTTGAGGTTGTTTTTGAGAATCTGCTAAACAAACTGGCAGATATCTTCAACTCAAATAAGAGGGCAGCTAATAACACGGCCCTTGCTGAACTTTGGGAGTGTCGATCACGTTTAACACACGGCGAAAACGGTACTGGAATTAGCGGATCTTATAATATCGCAGATGCCGACACTCCTTCCTATGTCAAAAGCCTTCTTTCATTCTCGGCGGTTGGATCTGACTGGTGGGTTAATCGTACGGCTGTCCTGCTCCGCTCATATTATGCTCTTTCTGTCACCCGGGAAAACCCTTCATACGAGATATGAGGCCTCTCAGAAGCACACCTGAACCGTACTACTCTTAAGTATTCTGGTTCAATCAACTCGAAAGCTTGCAAACGATATGCTGCTGGTTTGGTCGCCAGACTACCAATTTTGGCAATCGCAACTGCGGATACCATTCTACCCAAAGCGAACAAAGGCAATTCAACGACAAAGACGGGTCCGTACGTACGTACAACGTTGGAGGTCAAGTGGAAATACGTTGGTGCTACTATGGGGGACATTATTGGCGGGCAGATGCTGGCAATAATAATAGTTCTCTATTACTGTCGAGATGTTTTCATTCGAGACGATAGCTATCTGTCCACCGCGCGATTGTTGAAAACGACAATGGAAAGGATAGAGCATGGGAGCCTAGGAACAGGGCCGCAATTGGCAAAATACTTCGACGACTTGGGACTCTAGATGAAATACGGCACGAAGGGCATCGAAGACAAACTGGTTGTCGACTTGTCTGAGGATGTGGATCCTGAACGGAGATTCCCACATGACCGAGAATATGAGGAGATTCCGGGGTTTAGTCCGAAGAGAAGAGAAAACTGAGGTTCGAAACTGTTCGAGGACTGTTTAGCGAAAGGTGGGAGAATGCCGGAGTGCCGGAGAGCAAAGGTTTTGTACTTGCCGACAAGAACGATCCGGGGAAGATTTTATTGGGATGTAGGAGGAAAAGCAGACATAAGTATGGAAGACTGTAACGAATACACATCTGTCAGATAGAAGGTAGTTTATTTTTCTCATCATTGGTTCTCTTCTGCCGCTTATCTTCTACAAGTTCCACTTGTTCTCTCTCAGCTACTTTACTATCACTTTACCTATCTTGAGAAACCTCTGGCTTCACGATATGCGCCATCGCGATGCTTGTGGTAGAGTAGATCTAAATTGCGCCTGCCCTCTTATCCTTGCATTGCCAAACCCACGGAGGAGCTCCGGTGAGGTATCCTACTCTATACCCCCCGTCAACGAAGGTCTTTAGATCCCATTCTGCATTATCAATCACGTTGAATGCTCGGGGACTTGCATTGACCCTGAAATTGGGCGAAATGTGGAATTAGTGTGGGAGGTCGTCAGCCGATTGGATAAACGAATCCAACGGAGGTGGCAGCTGTTCATTGGCTGTTCGAGAAAAGAAGAGTGTGGTGTAGAAAAGCCGTAATTGGGCCATGGGAAGTTGGGCTAAAAGCGCAGAAATGCGCACCTGCGCATGACAGGACCCGACTACCGGTTAAGCGCTAAGCGCCACAGTTTAGACCCGTTTATGCCCACGTGACTTGCCGATAAATGCCTTGCGCGGCACACATGGAGGAAGAGCGAGTGACTTATTAGACCGACGCTTTGGAGTACTGGGCACGGTCTCCGTCGGTAGCATAGGAATAGTTTCTGGTGCCTGTACAAATGAAACTTTATGAAACTCTTGAAGCTTTACAACATTACCTACGCTGCCAATTCCCTCTTCTCTTTCCATGGATTTCGAGTAGAGCCGGCCAATGGCTTTCCCGGGGCTTTGAATCATGGTGTAGGCGGGCTCAGGGGCCGGTACACCCCGTATTGTGTCTCCCTGTGTGCATGGGAGAGTCAAATTGCATTAGTTACTAGGGTGAATTACTTAGTCTGGTTACTTTACAGAGCATACTAAGTACAGAATACCATGTCTACGGACTCCGGGCGCTGGGATGTTGCATTAGGTACTCTTACACGCAGGTGAGCGTCGGCCAATAGAATGTGCCGGCATTGCATGCACCGATAGTTCCCGATACTCTCTGGCAGTACCGGCCCGATAGGTAGCTTGGCAATCCTTGGGATTGCCGGGGCCTCCTTTACTTGAGCTTGTTGGCAGCATGTCTCCGAGGAGCGGCGTTTCTGCTACACCCGCTGCATCACTTAGCCTACTGCACTTCAGTTCCCGCACACACACACTACTCGCTAGTGACAGGGAGAGCTTCCGTTGCGTTCGCTGGTTCAGGCGCCCGGCACACCGTCGCCGGCGTTCCCACCCATCACTGCATCTTCCACACATACATGCCCCTTCGTACCTTACTTTAGATTGAGTGAAATTAACGTCGTGGTAATAAGAGCGAGTTGGATGGTGGGTTGGATAGTTCGTGGGTTTTCCGTCATTACACACTGTAGTGAGGTGCATGAGATCAATTCGTCGCCGGTCATCGGCCATGTTGGTGTACAACCTGAATATTGTCGCGTACTGCGTCAAACCAACCACATCATTCGAAGCTTTGCTCCGCTGCTCTCACAATTATCGTGAGATATATCGATCTGCATATATACTGACCTACTCTCAAGAGCCCAAGCTACAAACATACTGTCTCTACAGAGCCAATAGGCAGGTGTAAATATTTATGAACCCGAACGCGATGTTGTTTTATCTCAACATCCTTTGGTGTGGTACCCTGTTCTTCAGGTCCTATTGTTCTACGGGTCCCCATGATCCCCGCCGGCGACATCACCACCCACCCCACCTGTCTGGGACGCTTACTCGGCGAACACCCACTCGAATTTAAGTTCTCCCCTCTCTCCATCTCTTCCTTCTTTTCTTCCCTCGCTTAAAAGTCCACTAGGACCCCACTTACAATCCATCTCCCCTTGATCTTTAATTCATCTCCCATCAACTTCCCATATCGTATACTCCTTTCTTTTATCGAAGCTATATTTTAGACTTCAAGATCTTCGCAGAGACGCTTAGTTTGAGCGTGTCGCGTCAAGGTGAACGACGTGACGCATCCCCTACCGAGTGTCGAGAGTTATAAGGAACAGACTACTTCTCTGTTTCCTTGAACTCACCCTCTTGACAACGACCAGTAACTTCCTCGCGGCAAACAAAGATCTTCTCGCCGTCGGTTCTTCGGCAAGATGCCACCACTTGGAGTCTGGTCCTTGGGACCTCGACCTCCAAAGAAGATATTTCAAAGATGAGCGGATGAGGGAGGTGCAGTTCCTGTTCCCCATGGAGGTGCAAGGTACCATTCTCCTTTCTTCCGCTTATGCTCGTTTCCTGTGGCTAACTACTCTCTAGATAGAAGCGCAGCACTTTAGCTGCCTTCTCGAAGCCCCCAAAAATAGGGATCAAGGTTTCGACTGCGTGATGCCTGCGGGGAGAAATGGCAATGAGACTGCGAAGTGGTATGAGATCCCACTTGCAATCAACTGAAGCGTGAAACAACTACTGATTTCAGTAGATTCCGAAACAACGTCAGGAGTGGGTTTGGGTTGGCTGAAGCTACCGTGAACTTCAGTAAGTTATCTTTGCTTGACAGAACCACTAGTCCCAAACAGCCGTCGCTAATCATCTTCTTCATTCTAGTGTCGATAATTCCGCCAATCTGCCTCTTCCAAACAATCAATGGAAGAAGGAGGAATTAAGCAGTGCTAGCCCATTATTCTGCAAACTGCCGCTCTCGTGCACATCAATACCTCCTTAATTTGAAGGGTTTGGGTTAATGGATTGCATATGACGAACAGACTCATGGCTTTCGCAACAATCGTGCTCATGTATGCCGAGTACGCTGCACTGCTCAAACGACCGGAAATGCTACAGTTGAACAACCCCAATAGCCTATACGATTGTTTCACACTCCGGTAATGTTATCCGTGGGCTGAATCTCAGTACATACGTCAGTAAGATATCCTCCCTTAGCTTCCTCATCATAATGTTTGATTTCTTCACTAACATTCCTCCTTTTAGTGATAATCATCCTCGAACTACCTAATAACGACACCTCACAGGAAACCCATCACGGTGTCCTACCTGGACCTTCAGAGGATTGAGGTTGACTACAATTAAGCTTACTACCAGAGTTGGTAAGTCCCCGAAATTCCTAACCCTAGAATTTCACAAACGGATGACATTAGGTGTCGACATGTCGACAATAAACCCCGATCAGCTGCCGGAAGTGTGTAGAGATAGATCAAGCGTGAGATTGGGAGGATCTGAGCTGCGGTAAGTGACCGATCGGCAGTTGGGATGAGTTTGGGGGGATCTGATCTGATCCCCCCAGTTCTTGTGTCTTCTTCGCTTCATGGGGTTCACCGATCAACGATCCTCTCAAAACAATACTCCCCAATTGATATTGCAGCTGCAGATTGGATGAAAGACCATCAGTGTAGCAATGTTACAACTACACAAGCAAAGGAGAACCAGCCTACCCGGCCTCGATCTCTTCAAGCAGTCGCGGGAAACGCAATGGACAGAGTGGTTTGCCTGTCTCTGGTAAATCTTTCCTTCCCTCTCGTGTCAGTAGTTGGCTAATTTTTCCGTCTAGATCATGATGAACTGTGCCAGACCCCTACATGATCCCAATCTACCTTCACTGTTAGCCTCAACAGAGTTCCCACCAGAAGGCGGATGAGTGCGGATAGCCCAACGGAACGGGCCGTTGGTTGGTGGATTAGAAAGGCAGCGTTTTTTTTCTGGTACATAGTAATCTGGTACACTTCCATCTGCACCGGCTCCGGTAAGTCTCTTTCTTTTCATTTCCACTTCTGTCCGAAGCTGGCTAACTTTCGACTCAACTTAGATCACCGCAGAATCCTCAATTTGAGGAGGATACCGGGAGCGGGCAGTTGTGCCTGGAAATGGTCTTGCGGTTGATTGATGATCCCGCACTATCTGCGCCGCTGTCAAGATGTACTTTCCAGAAAACAAGAACGCAGGAACATTGTTTTGTTTTTGGTACTTTTGAAACCTTGTATGGTAAGTTTCTTTCATTTCCTCTCCTGTTAGAAATCGGCTAACCTTCCATTTAGCTTAGATCACCGCAGAATCCTCAATTTGAGAAGCGGCAGTTTGGGTTATAAGACTACTCGCACTTGATGGATTGCGGCATTACGGGAAATTTCGATGGATAGTTACCACCGTAACATAACCTCAGCAGAATCCTCGGCAACAACGATTACTGCCAACGGAGTACGATACCCCTCTCACATCCTCTTAAGAGAGGGATATTTACAAGGTCTTAGATGAGTGTTATGGGAAGGCCGGGCTACCAGAAGCACCCTAGCCCCCACAACCTCTTCAGCTGCAAAGGACGATTCAGTCTTGTAAAGGGATTGTGGGCATGAAGGGACTGCAACACCCGAGGCGCCCGCGCCCTCTCCACCTCCAGAACGTAAAACGCGCAAATTGGTATGGAGGGGGTGGGAAAGACGGAAAAAAGGCTGTGCTGAGGAAGAGGGGTGTGTGTTTCTGGGAATGGTCGACTGCATTTCCGTTTCGACGATAGTTTTATGAGATTCTGGTACTTCATGGGGCTTTTGTATGTGCGAGTCATTAAAAATGGAACGCTCAATTGAATTATTGAGTCTTCATCTTTCTTTCCATGTGTGTGCACTTCGAAGCTTCGTTTCAGTTCGAGAGATGGTGACGTCATGACTTGAACGAAGGCAGGTTGGTTAAACGGTTACGAATAGACGACAGTGATTGATAAGGAAAATTTAAACACCGCTATGAGGTACAACTACAAAGAAGGCACAGGTGCTAGCTGAAGAGGGGCTCGAGCATCGTTGAATTGCATATCAGCGTTGGTGTGGTGTAGTTAGGGTCTAGGGTATAGGGCTTGTGTCGGTTGAAATTGAAGTCTAGGGTACAGGGCATAGGGTCTTGCACTTGATTGATAACCACTAGTACATCCGTTTGAATCGATTGTCACTAAGGCTCTACATATATCTTACAGATACTATCGACGAAGAGCAAGTCGCGATTAACCTGACGCAAACAAGCGGGAAGATAGCTCCTCTCCACATACGGACATGATCTTTTCTTCCAAGATCTGGAGTGTGGCTGCGAAGCTTCGCCTACACAAAGGCTCACACGACTACCATTTTGCCTGCTCTCGTGCCCGGACTTTTTCGCCTGCAAGGTTTATAAATCGAAGGGTTTAAAAAGCGAGATCACGTCACGCCAACCCGTTACACATTTCGGAATCGAATTTTTGCGCTATCCGTACCGGCAAAACGGTTTGGTGGACCGGCTCTGGAGGCAGTTATCGCGCGGGAGGTGGTGGGCGGAGTTGTGCCATATTCCGGACTGTCGACTGGGATGCACAGTCACGTTTTGGATGCGATTGTGGGACGGCTTCTGCTTCAATGCTCAAACGCACAACTTCGCCTCAATTTTTCTCTTTGCAAGGCGGTGCGCCTCCGTTTAAAATGCAGCGGAAACTAGGCTTAAGTGCCTTAAGGGTGTCGATACTCTGCTGTCGATCTTCAAGGGAGTATGCTATTGCAATTGATTTTAAAGATACCCCGAATTGCAAGAAGTACGGGGCCAGTACATACAAACTGCTGCTGATGAGGGCCTGTACTGTCTTTGCTATGATAGGTGAACACACTGCACTGAGGAAGATTGGGTCATACTCAAAATGATCTTGGCATCCCTCGATCAAGAAATAAATTTGTGCTGGGAGATACTGAATAAGTACGAGAAGACTGGAGCCGACCATTCAGCAAAATGGAATGCAGTGGATAGAGACAACTTCAAGAAGAAGGTCGGAATCTTCTCAAAAAAAGTCTACGAGACGGAAAAGGCTATATGCGCTTTACATTTTGAGACTCTTTGGATTTGTGGCTGAAAAGCGCCGTGCTACAGCACTAGCTGCTGGAGACGCCACGCCACTGGCCATCGCAATAGAGATGGGATCCTCAGGGAGACAGCGACAACGCCGACCCAGGGCCCCGCCGATTTCTGGGAATGGATTGTTGCTGTGGGCGTCGTCATGGAACGCCGCAGGCTGGGAGCACATGCTTTAAATGCTGGTATGGAACGCACCATGGCCGGCGTGAAATATGTCTGGATGGCATTATTTTTGAACATGGGAATGAGAAGAACGGGTTTGTGATATGATTCCCAGACTTAGTTAATTTTGGGCTGATTGGTGACAGGAATTTGGTGTGTTTTGTTTTTGTATATTGCGGATCATAGACGTGATTTTTTAAGAATCACTGAAGCGAATACGATGTTTCGGACGGTCTCCCAGATATGGTGGTTTTTATTCAACGACCGTGATATTGTGACTCCTTCCGGGTACTCGAGTACTCGTCCCGGGGTTCGAGACGAGATAGGTATGATGTTTTTGAAAAGCCTCACAAATAACAGAGTTTAATAGCTTCCCTTGACCGCCATAAAGAAACCAAAACTCGCAGCCAAGTCTTTGACTATCGTAGGGCCACGGGCCCGCTGCTCTCTAGTCTCGTCAGGGATCTGCGCACAACTAGAATCTCCACGATGTCCTAATGCTATGCCCGTCTCATGACCTAGGGCCGCGTTGCCTTTAGTCCTGCACATGATGATCTAGAGTCGTTCAATAAGTCTCCGGAGTCTCGCTAGATACTGGTGGCGAAGTCTATGGTGTGCCTGGCGCGATACACTGGTGTGTATTGTTGCTGCAATACGCTCATGGTTTCGCGGCTAACAAAACACAGTTCGCATTTGAGAATCGATGGGAATCCCAAGTCATAGTAGCTCAGGTCGGTTCTTGAGAACTAGAGTTTCCGGAGATTGTTTAGGCCAATGGCTTGATAAACACCAAAACTATGATGGCAGATGACGAAGTTGTGAAGAAAATTCGGGAGATGGTGGCTTTTTTGGACGAAAATTATGATGCGTTTGTTTATGTGATGATACTGTACCGACTGATGAGGTTGGAACGTCATCGGTCTTCAGCAATTTTGTTCACAGTTGAAAAGCTTCATTTCAGGCTGGTTCACAGAAATGATTCGGTCATCATGTCATCTCCACTATGTGGTCAAATTGCTAGCCATGGCAATCAGGTAGAAAAAAGCTATCTTAACCTTTTTTGACAGCTAGTAATTCTGTTGGTGTCTCCCGCTTCCCAGAAGATGGTACTTTTGCTGGATTGCAGCAACTTTTCCATGAAAAGGCAATGTTCCATATTGAATATCACTCGTGTATCCTATCTGTCATTTCAGCTCGGTTCATTGACCAAAACGGTCATTTGAGTGCGGTTCATACATAAAATCTGACATTCTGAGAAGACCGTCCCAACCTCATCTGTCGGTACAGTATCTGGAGGTAATTTTTGTTAGCTTGGTTGTTTTGTCGACGAGATGTCCAGGAGAGAGCAGAGGCTTGTGATTGGTGGCAGAGATACCAGCGATAGATGAGATAAGATGCTGGGAGATTAGATTAGATAGTGCGTAGCACAGGACACCTTTTCTCGTCTCACACTCTCGTATGACACCTTTACCTTCGGATCTTGGTGTAGGGTGGTAATTCTTAGTCTCGTATTCGTTCGAATAAGAGGAACGCCCCGAGTGAGTTAGTTAGCATTCCCAATACAGAAGTGAATTCGGAAATTTGCAAGAGTTTTTTGATTTTGTCCCTAGCGTGATTTAAGTCTTTTAAGTAGTGGAGTAATTAGTGATATTATCAAAACTCACACCTCTTGAGGTACGACGCAGATGGTGGCGCCTCCATGGCTCCATCGTTTGTACATATTGCGTTGCCCAATCATAAGCCTTAATAAGCCCTGCATGCACTCTTGCTTTGGAAGGCCGACGCATAATCATTCAGTGGATGTGCCAGCTCATGCGGAAACCTTGTGGAAACCAGTTACCGAGACATAGTTGGTGAGCTTTTCCCCCGTTCCTTGGTACATTCAGTTGGCGCGACAGATCGTAACGACCCTGGAACTGTACAGTTAATGCATCAAAGTGCACGCGAGTTCTTGTTACGGCCAGATGGCTATATAAAAGGACCAAAAGATTCGACTTTTGCGAGCCTACATGCCATGCCGTCTTCGCAATCATTTGTCTTTGGTATCTCCAGATGATTGCGGAAAAGCCCGTCAAAGCATGCCCAAAGAATGACGACCCCAGCGATTACCTCAGCAATTTCGACGATATTTTCAGTAGCGTTTCCCCCATCTTTCCCGACAACGATTTCCTCAGCGATGAACGCTCCGGCCATAGTTCTGCCTATCATGAAGTTGCGTGTAGCTGGTTAGATGAGGATTTTCGGGAATATGCCCAATACTTGGATGGAAAGCGCTTCTTTGGATATGCGCTTGAATATTTAACATTCCATATGGATCATATCGTTTCTGAAACGGAGATCAGTCGTAATGTAGAGGCGCTTTTCTGCTGTGTGTTTGATAAGATGGTCGATCCATCTTTCAAGCATATCCAATTCCTTTACCAAAATACATTCCTATCGCACGGCACGCCCCCTGGTCGCGCTCCGATTATCTGCGATGATAAGTCATTCCAACGTCGTTTAATCAAGGTTGCTGCAGAAGAAAAAAAGTTAGAGCTAGTATTAGCTTTACTGCGGACAACGCTTGCCAACAACACAGAGCCGTCAACCTTACTTCAATCGCTCGCTGAGCTGGGAAGCGAGCAAGCTCTACGGCTCTTTATAGATCAAGAAACTGAGTTGAACATTACCGAGGATGACTAACTACAACGCTGCTCTACGGGTGGCGGTACGTAACGGTCACGAGACTATCGTCAGAATTCTCATCTTCCGCGGCGCCGAAGTTAACGTTACCGTGGAGGATGGTTCGACGCCGCTGCACTTCGCTGCGAAGAACGGGCATAAGCTGGCGGTCCAACTGCTCCTCAACCATGGCGCCGATGTCAACGCTGCCATGGGGGATGGTTCGACGCCGCAGCACTTCGCTGCGAAGAACGGGCATGTGCTGGCGGTCAAACAGCTGATCAACAGTGGCGCCGACCTTAACGCTGCCATGGAGGATGGTTTGACGCCCCCGCAGAAGAGCGCGCATGAGATGATAGACCAACATAACCAAAAACTACATGTACTTATCCGTCGCCGGATCGATACGTGCGGTTGAAATAGGGTGCGGCTCTGCGGGCGTGCTAGCGGCGGCCGCGCGGGCCGGTCCCTCGCTTCCTAGTGGTGAATCTTGGGATCCATCACATACCGACGTTCAAGACTGACATATCCAACAAACTAGCGCCCTTCACCGAGTGATTCTCTTTAACCAAGCCCTGGCAGTCTAAATCATCGGGCTCCCGGATTAAACCGAACGGAGATTTTAGCCGAAAGAAGGCGGCTAGTCTGCCCCTTGGCTGTCGTTCAAGGAGGATTTTACTCTCTGAAGATTGAGGAGGGAATGAAGAATTAGAGGCTCTACCCTACTCGTGACATGCCTGTAGTATCTGGACAACAAGTGCTGAAACTTACGGGATATGGCAATTTCTAAATCCAGACTTATGTACTTGTTCGAGTGAGTCTCATGAGCTCTGCCATTGAATGTCCGGGTAGTACAGGCCTGTCGTGAGTATATCATACTCGCGAAAAATCTCTTTTTGCGAGGTGTCTTCGACGTGCTTTTGATTGATCCGTGATTTCGGAAGTCAGAGTAAGAGACAGCAAAAGTGGTTTCTGCAACTAGTACTGGGGACGTACTGTGGACATCCATCAGTGCACCGCCCACACTTGTGCTACAAAAATCGCCAGATTTGTACAGCCAACTTCTATTGTTCAGGACGCGTGAAATACTAGTACTCGGAGGTTCGAAATATTCGACAATGCTTTTCTCGTGCCCAGGCTTGACAAATTTATCTTCGGAAAGAGTCTAAATCCAAAGGCGAGGAACACAGGTGACAATCCAAAATCAGTTCTTCATTACAATTCGATATTGGCGTAGCTAATTCTTTTCGCTAATCACGGCAATGCTGTCGGCAAATGGTGAGAGAAAGCGAGTGGCGTCTTTAGTAACACAAATATTCGCGAAAACAATGCAACCGCTGAGCTGTCACTGCAGACACTTGATTGGCTCCCCCATATTCCCCGCCTTACCCGCCAGTAGGCCCTGCCACCGTCTTTAATCGATTCTCACTTCTCACTTCTCACCATTCCCTCACCACCATGGCCTCCTCTTCAGACGCACACACCAAAGTCGCCATCATCGGCGCCGGACTCTCCGGCATCGCCATGGGCGTGCAACTCAAGCGAAAACTGGGTCACGTGAACTTCGAGATCTTCGAAAGCACTTCGGATGTTGGGGGAACCTGGTCGCAGAACACGTACCTCCCCCCTTCATCTCCACTGTATCAACTCGATCTACTAACACCCTCGGAGATATCCAAACCTCAGCTGCGACGTTGCATCCCAGGTACGGAGTATTCCCCTCCCCGCTTTTGATGTTGTAGGCTGATGTGTACATGACAGTTCTACTCCTTCTCCTTCTTCCCCTCCCCAAACTGGACAGAGACCTACGCCACCCAACCCGAGATCCTATCGTACATCCACAACTGCGTCGACCACTTCTCGCTCCGCCCTCACATAAAATTACAACAGAAGTGCGAATCTGCGCGGTGGTCGAAAGAGCAGCAGCTTTGGAGTGTTTCGATCCTTGACGTGGTTACAGGGAAACGGTATACGGTTTTAGCGAAGATCCTGGTCACAGCTGTGGGGGTCTTAAATGTTCCTCAGGAAGAACCAGCGCTGCAGGGGTTCAGAGGGGAGGTGTTCCATACTTCGCAATGGCGAGATGTGGATTTTAAAGATAAGAAGGTGATGGTGCTTGGAAACGGGTGTTCCGCGAACCAGGTTATTCCTTGGATCTTGAATGAGACGGGGGCAAAGAGTCTGGTTCATATTTTTCGCAGCGCGCAGTGGGTCGCGCCGAAGGGGAATGTTAAGAATGGTGAAGGGTTTAAATGGTTTTCTACCAACGCGCCCCCAGTTGTGCGTGGCTAACGTGTACAGGATCCTCCGGAATATCCCCTTCGCAAACACTACGTACCGTCTATGGACCGCGTTACAACTAGACCTAGGAATCTTTGCCTTCCGCACAAACGCATTGGGGAACTACCTCCGCAGCTCTATCGCTACCGCCGTAAAGTCGTACATGGAATCTTCTGCCTCCCCTCGCTACCACAAAATGTTAACGCCGCACTACAATTTCGGCGCGAAGCGCCCCGTGATGGATCATGGGTATCTGGAGTCCACGAAGCGGGAGAATATCACGTTGATAAAATGTGATGGCGTGAAGGGGGTAATCAATGATGGGAAGACGATTGTGGATGCAGACGGTGGAGAACATAATGGTGTTGATATCGTGATCCTCGCGAATGGGTTTAAGACGCAGGAGCTGCTGACACCGATGGAGATTTGGGGTGCTGGGGAGGGGGTGGAATTGAGGAGACTTTGGAAGGAGGTTGGCGGGGCGAGAGCGTATATGGGGTATCACACATCACCACCAATTCTCACATCAACACAAGCTAATCCCTTGTAAACAGCGTCTGTGTCAGCGACTTCCCAAATTTCTTCATGCTAGCCGGGCCAAACACACTACCAACCGGCAACTCCACCCTGCACGGGATCGAATGTTCAGTCGTCTACATCCTCCGCCTTCTCCGTCCCCTGATTAAGAAACCATTTGGTTACATCATGCCAAGGCGGGAAGCGGAGGACCAGTATAATGACTGGATACAGAAACATTTGAGGAACATGGTGTATACGAAGGAGGTTGATACCTGGTATATTGATAAACAGACCGGGAGGAATACGTTGATTTGGCCCGGGTCGCAGTTTTCGTTTTGGTGGAGTCGCTGTGTGGCGTGGGTTAGGATGAGGGATTTTGTGGTGGTGGGGAAGGGAAAGGTGTAAAGATATTGGAGTTAGGGGAGTGAGGATGCATCGATGGAGTTTTGTGGGAATGGAAAATGAATTGGAATGTAGCGAATGAATATTCGATCAGCCATGAGTATCAAGCATTGTCTCGTGCCCACATTCCAGAAATGACTCATGGTAAATGAGGAGTCGAGGGGGATGGTGAGCAGCATTGTGTAGGGGAGGAAAAGCAAACCCCAACTAAACCCTAACCGTAGTTTGCACTGTAGGAACTAACCGCTTTTGTCGAGGCAGGCAGGACGTTGGACATGTCGGTAGTTTTCCATTTCTCACATCACATCAGTTGTTTGGGTGGAAATCGATGGAAGATTCCGATGTCGTGTGATGGAGATAACGGCGAGGAGACTTGGCTTAGGTATAACAGAGCGCAGAGGGGAAGGCTGCGTGGAATAGGTGATCGAAAAGTCAGGCCGGAGAAACTAGCTTTGGCTTCCTAGGTTCTAACGGCGGTTTAGAAGGTGAGGGAACAGAGTGATATCAAAAGCACTCAACTCCAGAGCTGAGGTTTTCTGGATCCTCCACCTTCATTGTGCACCGTACAGGTTACCGAACAGCTCTCTCTTCTCCTCCACAATGTCTGTACGGCTGGGCCTGCATCGACCCCTCACGAGTTCGCCACAGTGGTAGTGTGCATTTGTGGGGGATACACTGCGACGACATCAAGAAGGCCACCCGGAACACTTCCCGATATCTACGTTTCAACGTATTGCTTTTGATGGTGACTCAGCTGGTCGAAAGCCCGTAAGCGCATGAGAGCTTGGAACCAGATCATAATGTGAGCCGCTGCATCACGAAATCTCTTCTTTTCTTCTCTTCGCCCCCCTCTAAGGATATAACACCCCTCACCCCTCTCATTCTCCTCCATTTCCCCCCCTCCCCCTTCTTTCTCTAGCAACTATGGCTACTACTACAGAAACTTCCTACTCTGCCATCGAACGCACCTACACCTATCGCGCCACGCACCTTGCCTCCCCCACCCTCCGCACCCGCCTAACAACAGCCCTAGGCTACGACCCATGCGACCTCTCCTCCATCCCCGACTCCGCTAACATCGGCGAATCCTGCGGTAACCCCCTTCTCATCGCTCATCTCAAAGAAGCATCTCTCTCCTTCCCTCCTTTCCTCTCAGCAATCTAATGAAACAGGGCGAAACCGTCATCGACCTAGGATGCGGCGGTGGCATGGACGTTCTCCTTGCCGCTAAGAAAGTTGGAGATACAGGAAAAGTAGTGGGCGTGGATATGACCGAGGCTTGTCCCCCCTCCCCCTTCCCCCGCCCCCGCCCCCCCACTGACGGAAAATTAATAGAAAATGATCTCTCTTGCCACCTCCAACGCCGCCGCGGCTGGTGTAAAGAATGTGGAGTTCTACCACACCCGTATTTCCACCCTTCCGCTAGAGGATAATACAGTGGACTGTGTCCTGAGTAACTGCGTTTTCAACCTTGTTCCTGACGAGGAGAAGGAGGGGGTTGTAAAGGAGGTGTATAGAGTCTTGAAACCGGGCGGGAGGTTGGCTTGGAGTGATTTTTTGGCGTTGAAGGAGATGCCTGGGGAGATGAAGGGAGATGAGAGGTTGGTTGCGGGGTGTGTGGCAGGTGCGACGGAGAGGGGGGTGTTGGAGGGGTGGTTGAAGGAAGCGGGGTTTGAGGGTGGGTGAACAAACTCCTGAGGGATAAGAGGGGGGAGAAGGCTAATGGGGATAGATGTACTGGTTGTGGATGGAGGCAAGGGGTTACCGATGGGGAATACGACGACGCCGTGTTGTGCTGGTGAAGGGTGTGGGGGGGAAGAAGGGAGGACGGAGGTGGGGTTTGATTTGGGGGAGTGGATTGGTAGGCGATGAGCGATGAGTTATGGTTGAGCGGGACACAGGCTAATGAATGCGCGCTATAGGTTCTTTCCAGATTTTTGCGTTGAAGCCTGCGGCGGATTCAACGGATTCGACGGTGGTTAGTACTACGACTCCTGAGAAAGATGCGGCGACTGCGGAGCAAGGGAAGAAGGCTTGTTGCTGTAAGGGTGGGGGCTGCTAGGGAAGCGCCCAACCGGGAGTAGGGTTTTGGAGGGATGTGAGGAGAAGGGGTGCGGATTAAATTGGAGGGTTTTTGGGTGGAGGGAAGTTAGAAGAAAAGAAATTAAGAAATTTCGTTTGATGATGTATCCTTCTTTTCCTGAGAATAACGTTATGAAATGTATTATGTGGAGTTGCTCATTGACCAGAAGTGTGACACTTAGGACTAAAATCATGATTTTGCGGGCTTCTCGTCCAAAGATACGAACACGCCGAACATTCACGTTGTAAAGTTTAACGATAACTCCTGTCGGAGTCCCAAGATTGTACGGCTATTGAGATTCTACCATCTTCTAGATCTCCGCGCGCGATCTTACGAAAAAACCTCTAACATACCAGAAATATACCGACTCAATTATTCTCCCTGTGCTGTTTCCGTTTGACTCTCCTCAACTCATACATAATGCCACTAGCAACCATATACGACAACCCCGCAAATATCTGCGGATAAAGATACTCCGCACCCGGCTTCTGGGTCCTCAATTTCACCGCCACCACCTCCGAAACTGTTCCCTCAGTCAGCACACTCTCACCCTGGGGAGTATCCAGCACTCACAAGCCGTCGGCAACACAACCGAAAGCCACGACAACGACAGCAACGACGGAAGTTGCTCCATCCCCGCGACCTCCGCACACAGCGGCCCTATCGACTTTTTCCCCATCAGCCGTCTCTCTCTCTCTCTCCTCTCGGGCAGAGATACTCACCACCCAAAACACCCCCAATATCGCCCCATTGATAACCGCAAACACGGCCGTACACAAAAAGTTCGCCGCGGGTATCCAAACAGCAAACACGCTTACCGCACACACCAGCGTCAACACCCCCGCCGTCTCAATCCTTCCATACCTATCACTCACGACCCCAATCCACGGCCTTCCCAGCGCTGTACCCAAATTCAACAACGCGGTAACAACCGAGCTTTCCCCCCTACTACACCCAATCGACAACGCAAAATCCGATAACGAAAATAATATCGTAATGTACCCAAGCATACTTACACACCCCCACGCCAGCAGCAGGATCACATCATACCGTCGCAACAACGCGGTATCAAACCCCCGCTGTGTAGGCTTCAATACTAGATTCCGATCCCGGATTATTAATGCGGCGAGGAGGTTCATGATAAACACCACCCCCGCGGTGATTCGTAACGCCCATGATACACCTAAAGTCTCGATCATCCGCCCAGTGGATAACGCAAATACTAACCCCCCTACCCCCGACCCCGCAGCGCTGATCCCGTTGGCTAAACTCCGACGGCGAGAGAACCACTGGGATAATATCGCCACGCTGGGGACGTATACAAACCCCACTCCAACACCGACAAGTACGCCCTGGGTGAGATATAAATGCCATATCCTTCCCGCGAAGCTAGCAAGGAGGAACCCTGAGGAGAGGAAGAAAACGCCAATAAGCATGGGAACTTGTGGCCCGAACCGCCGCGCGAGGGAAGTAATTGTTGGGGCGACAAGCATGGCGGTGGAGAAGTTTAGCCCGCCGATTAGAGCGTAGTCCCGTGGGTGGGAGGAGGGGAAGAGGGAGGGGGTGCTAAGGTAGTGCGCGAGGTAGACACCGTAGGACTGGGTGTTTGTTAGTGGGGAAGGGAGGTGAGGAGGGGACACGAACGGCAACGATTCCCCAGGTGAACATGTTTATGGAGAAGCAGGCGGCGACGCATACCCATCCGTAGCCGCCGTCGGGGATGCCATCGGTGTATGCTGGTGGCGGGGATTCTTTTTCTTGCGTGGAGGCATCGGAGTGGGAAGGAGTCGTGATGGATTCGAGGGAGACGTCGGCCTTTTCGAGTTTCTGGGGATCTAGCATTGTTTTCTGGGTTAGAAGAGAAGAAGGAGAGGAGAGAGGATTTCTTGAGAGGGACTTAATCGAGTAACTTACCTTTCAAAGTTCTCGAGTGAGATCACTATCACGCGCTTTGTGGGGTGAGTGATGTGTGAGAACAAGGATTACGTTCCGATGATGATCATCGTAGTTGGCAAATTGAGCCTATGGGGTAGATCGAACGGGTAGCTGCAGATGTCATGCAGGACCCGATGCATGATATGTCTCGGAGTTGTGGTATCGGACGAAAGCCGCAACGTCGCACCTTAACAGTTGGAATGTTCTTGCTATTGGATGGAGGGGGGGAAGATAAGCTTCTTACAGTGTATATACCTCGGACGGGCCGATAGTTCTCGCCTGTTTGGCTAGTTAACAAGGGATCGTCTGTAGATCTGCCAGCGGTTGTGTAAAGAGCGAGAATTTCCTCAAGTAGATTTGCCCTCGGCCCATGGTCTATATCTAAGGAATAAACGGTAAATGCTGGACCGTCCATGGAGTATCGCTGTTGCAGTGCAGTGATCATGAGCAGTTAGGTTAGGGCTTCCGCAGTTGTGCTGCAGCTTATTCGCCAGATTATCCCGATATCCGACGGCACTTTACTTGGCACATCTAGAAAGCTGGCAAGGTTTGAGAGAATCCAGACTACTAGAATACCTGGGAATTATAAATTCCCGACAAAAGTCGCTAATTGCAGCCAATTTATTATGTTCTCTTTGATTACCCGAGGGTGGATCCAGAGTGTACGTACCTGATTGGCGCAGCGGCGTCTTTGTGGACAACGCACCCACCAGTGTCTCAGGGCCGGAAAGTGAAATCAGGTTTGATATGTAGAGCACACGTATAGAGCGCTCTCGCGTGTTCTGGATCAGAGTTGAGGAAGCCACTTTAGAGCATCACAGACGTTCGCATGAGGTTACATAACACTACAAATTTCAACTTTCCCTGTAAGAACTCTAAATCCCCAGCGACCAGGGATTAAACATTCTGTGCCCACGAACGGGGGTTAGAAAAAATCCATGCGGTGAGAATTTTGGGGCCGTGGGGAAGATATCAATCGACAGAGATATCTACCCACCTATATACGCTTGCTCGCTTATGATAGAACAAGCATAAGAAATGCCCAGAGATTTTGTCGGGCGGTAAGCTCAAGCAAAACCCGAGCTTGTGGAGGGGTCAGTCGTGAATCGGAACGATTCGAGACATTTTTTGGGATGAGTCTGGATAACTCGGGGATGGATATGTGGTTCCCCTGGTGGTTTGCATATACTTTATTTTACTATATACGGCGCCGACTACCTAGGTAGCTTGTGAATGTTGAAGTTTCGGTAAAACCCTGACATTCATGGCCTCTCCTGCGCGTGAGGCGTACAAGCGTTGCTGCTGGGATACATCGGCTACATATACTTCTTCCCGGGTTGTTGGGGGAAATGAACGCTTAGATATTGGTCGACACTATATGTGTCGGCTGCGCGGAGATTCGGCGGTTTCGGTCTGCTCCTAACCTGGAGCGGGCACCGCTTGGCGCTGGTAGGGCGGAACGGGCGCGGCACTACTAACTCCCGTATTCCCCCGCATCTCTCGCTTCTGAGTCTGGGCCCGGGTGGTGAATTATCAATTGAGCGGTGGTTAGAATCCCCAAAATGAGAGCAATGAATACTTGTTGGTAGATTGAAAGAAGAAAAAAAAAACTTTAACTGAGAGCCAACGAACACGCCAGTTGGCTCCCATTTTAGCAGACCATAAAAAGAGGGGGTCTTTGCTTGTGGACCACATTTGGGCGAAGGGATTTGCTTGAAAAGTGGCCTTGATTTTGTGGCGCGGCGGAATCCATCGAAGAGTTGTCTCCCACGCAAACCTTTTACTCGTGATTCTTGTAGCCGAGGAACGAGGCTCAAAATCACGTGAGAGACTAAGGCGTTTAGCCTCGAGGAATGCCGGGAGCCTCAACCTTCCGGATTTAAACTCATGTGACTGCCCACTAGATGTGGTTAGTGCAGTTTGTTCTTTCATCAAATTCTTCGGTTCCTCGTTGATCAAAATACATA
The DNA here is from genome assembly GCA_014904905.1 of Wilcoxina mikolae CBS 423.85. Taxonomy (NCBI): domain Eukaryota; kingdom Fungi; phylum Ascomycota; class Pezizomycetes; order Pezizales; family Pyronemataceae; genus Wilcoxina; species Wilcoxina mikolae. The sequence goes on along the minus strand of MU122175.1, from coordinate 332,563 downwards.
TTGGCAGAAAATAAATTCATGAGCATATCGAGCTGCGTTTAGAGTTGTAAAGGGCGCGTTTGAAGTTAATTTGTTACAGGCTGGGATCATTTTCTCCTATCGCTTTGACAGCTCCTATCCTCACGTTACTTCGCGTATCGTCGCTAGCTCCATCAGCTACCTTTCCCTCGACATCCATCACCACCACTGCTATCTCCATCCCATCTACCTTTGATTGATTGGGTCCAACCCCAACCACTGCAGTTCGGCTGAGCTATATCGTATATCGCACCGTCATGTCCCCTCGTCGTCCGTTTGAGACCGATGCCAACTACGTTTACGGGCCTGACCCCACGCAGGTAGGCACCAGCGGACCCTACGCCGGGCCGGTAAACGCTAATTAACTTCTCAGGGTCCAATCTCGATCGCTCCTGTTGTACCCCCGGAGCCAGAGGCCGGCAATGACCTCGCTCCCTACCGCTATGGGGGCCCACGAAAGCGGGGTGCAAAGAAGATCGAGAAGGCGGGGATAGTGACTACGCGGGCACATAAGCCGGTCGGTACTCATTCGTCCGGCCGGCATCGACCAGAAAAGCTAATTTCTGGGTAGAGAATCACGGATATTCCCAACGAAGTGTTGTACCAGACTTTCGACTACTTACAGGCAAAGGACCTGGAAAATGTTGCGGTCGTGTGCAAACGGATTTCCGACGTGGCGATACGCTATCTACAGACGCACTATATCTGGACCATAAAGAATTCTCAGAATGTGGAAACACTGCGCTTCTTGAACGTTCGCGAGGCTTTGGTAAATTCTTGGAGGCTATAGGTCCGCGCCCTGCTAATACTCTAGTCCACCTCGTACAATATCCGCTTCATCAGGTGTGCCGATTTCTACAACTGCTGCAATAAGAACGACGCCTTCAATCTCCTCCGTGGTATGACCGGACTCACCAAGCTCGGTATCTGTTTCCGCGACACCAACTCGAACCCCAATTCCTACTCCGAAGCCGATTTCGAGGAGGAGTTCGGCGACACGTTGATACCGCGGCTGGAAGATTTGAGTGTTTATCCATTCGGGGGTGTAGAGGCCATGGAGGGAATCTTGCGGAAGGCGGCTAGCTTGGAGAAGCTTCTTATAGCCCTTCCATTTGAATTCCGCCCAGTAGCTGGAGCCATGAATAAGAACCACCTCCTTACTCAGACCGTCGGGAAACAGCTGAAGGAGCTTCACTTCGGATCTCAAGATGATGATACCTCACAGTACTTGAACGCTCCGGACGACGATTCATTGGAGCTCGGCTTCAAGCCTCTTCCCGATCTTGGAAGCAAGGATGATTGGCCTCATCTCAAGCTGGTTGAATTTGGACGCATCTGGGCTCTAGACGACGACGACATGGACCGCATCAATTTCCTCCAAAATGTCTGGAAAGCGCATACCAAACATGGAGGTTGGAAGGTGAAATTCCGTGAACCCGTCTTGTTGGAACTGTACGAAGTTTCTGCACTTGCAAGCAAGGGAGAGAGTGGCATCGAACGAGCCTCCAGTTTCTTTAGCTGGCTCAGGGAGGTCAATAGCGAGGATGTGGACGTTGTCGCCATTGGTATGGAGACTCACCGAGTTCTTTCGGAGGAGCTTAACGACGCAGCCCTCGCCAACTTAGCCATCTTTGCAAAACACCTGTTCCGCGGTGGGCTGAAACTGAAACTCACAGGATACTTCCCGCCTAACGCGGAGCCCGCTGTCACACCTGTTCTAAAAAAGCTCACACCCCTCATCACCCGACTCACCGTCCATCCAGATGAAATGCTCCACGGCTTCGGCGATGCGGAAGATGATCTTGCCGAGGCGCAGGACGCGTTTGTGCAATGGAGTGACTTCTTGAAAGGCTTCCTCCCGAAGTGTACCCACATGAAGACGCTCCGGATCCGCAGCAACACCACAGGCCAAGGCGGCGACATCCCGCTTGGCAAATTCGAAACCGAACTCGCGACACTCTGCAGGAAACACAAGTTCCGCAATCTCGATATCGATGCATGCGCACTCACCCAACCCGAGACCAACGCGGGCAACGACATGCCGTTCACCATGAACATCGAGGAGCCATACATGGCCATCAAACACCTTGCGTGGATCTCCCTTCCAGATCCTAGAAGCGGCTGGAACAACCTTGAAAATAACCTGTACCACCACCCTCTGCCCCTCTTCTCTTTCCCGCCTCCTCTAATCGTTACATCACAGTCTCAACCTCCGAAGTCTCACCCTCACCGGAATCTTCCTCCACCGCCAAACAGAATTCATCTGGTTCACCAACCTAACCGCCAAACTAAAATACCTCGAAAAACTCCGCGTCCACGGCCTCGTCTGGCACGCCGGCCACGATAAAGAACAATCCTGGGAAGAAGACGAGGAATGGTGTGACGCCTCTGACAACGACGACGACGAAGACACTTTCGTCCCCCCAGACCCAAACGACGACACCGCCCGCGAACAACCAAAAGACGACCAAGACAAACTCATGAACCAAGCCATCGCCCAGTTCTTCCTCAACGACTTCGAAGACGCTATGCATAAAAAACTCAACCTCACCCCAGAAAACTGCGTGGACAACGCTCAATACCGAATGATGATCTCATCCCGCGACGCTATGCGCAGCGAACTAGAACGTAGAGGCGAAGATGGCACTATGCGTATCCAACCCGACCCCTTCTCCCACGGCCACCCGATCCCGAAACGTCCTAAACCCCCCGCCCCCGATCCAGACGATAACGACGACGACGACGACACCGCGAGTGTTAAAAGCACGGGCTCGAAGTTTGGGGTTGACCCAAGGTTTGTGGAGAATATTGATGAGGAGTTGAGGGCGCAGCGGTTGGGGGAGTGGGTGCGGCGGTTGCTGGTGGCGACGGCGAGACGGACAGGTGGGTTGTGTAGAGATGTCGAGGTGAGGGATGTTAAGGTTTGTGCGAAGGGTGTGAAGGTTTGGTGGTATAGAGATAGGAATAAGAAGAAGGTGAAGAGGTGGATGGATCATGTTTTGGGGGCGAAGGAGGATGGGTTTTAATTATAGTGGTGAGGACGGGGGGGGGGGGGGGGATACTGGAAAATGTACCAAGGCAGAAATAAGGTCTTGAATCTCGGAGTCTTTTTTTTCTTCTGTGTTTTTTTCTTGAGCTAGGTAGATATTGTTTGTTTTTTTTTCTTGAAATATGGAGGGGGGGATCTAGATGTGATGAAGTTCACGGGGCAGGACAGAGTAGGGATGGAGAAAAACAGTATAAGTACACTAAAAAGTAGCATAATAAAATATTGTGTAGTCGGTACCGGTTTTGATTAATAGATGAATAGTTCGTATGAATTCGCAGGAAGTATGGGCTGGGGGTGAGAAGTTGGAGGTGGAGTGGTGGTGTGGATTGGAGAGGGACTTAGAAGGGCAGTTGGGAGTGAGGTTCTTGAGAGACGCCTACGTCGCGTTTAGATTGAACGGTCACCACTAGTACTGAACCACCGTGCCTGAGTAACCCGAAGTCTGAACAGATTAGAGTGGTGCACCATAACATCCAGGCAGAAATCCCAGACATTCCGGGAGGTGATACCTAGATAGGTAATAAATTAACTGAACCGTCACTTAAGAGCCACACATCCAAATCCAGTTATCTAGCGTATAATTTATTGCCATTTAGGGCAATTCATGGAAATTAAAAATGTGCACAAGTATACCAAGATCTATTAGAGTGCATATCAAGCATGTCACCTACCATATACGGTAAAAAATGCTACGCTAACCGCAATTGAAAGCGTGGCTCTTAAGTGAGTTAATACGGTACAGTACATTCCGCAAAATATTGACTCGAAAAAATGGAGTTCTTTTGGATACGGTAATTACAAGATGATAACCACAATATAATTGTAACACTGGGAGTGTCACTCCAGGTTTACCAGCACAAGTAGTATCCTTACTGCTTTTAGGACTTGCTTGCGATGGAAGTTATGAAGATTCGCTTAGGATGTGAAAGTTACTTAAAGAAAAAGATTCAAGGTAAAGATGTTTGGCCATCCAATATGTATATTGTTAAGGCTTGTTCTCCTCGTCAAGAAGCTTTGTCTTCTACCCTCGGAGATTATAGAGGTCTTTATACCTCTATCCTCTCGCTCTAACAATTACTTCTATCTACACTTTTCTCATGAGCTCCTCTACCTAATCCTCCTTTCGCATCAATGCCCTTCCTGCCTTTCACCGCTTGTCCGGATATTCCGCATCATTCCTCTTAGATCTCTAACTCAGACGAATAGGATTCCTACTGACATCAGTCCTTCGGACTTCTGTGGTCCGGACCTATCGTATGCTTTCGATCTCTCTGATTCCAGGTGAATAGTATCCTTTGGATTGTGAGGGACATCAGAGACTTAGTCAGCCATGCTGCAAATACAAGTACTTTCGGATCTACAGTCTCTCAGCTGCTTTCGCATTATCGATGGTATGAGCTGACAGAGCAACCCCCCAATAATCACCTTTGATTAAAACGGTGAAATGAGTCAACTACCACGATAGTAATTGACAAATGGATATCGGCAACTGACTTTTAGCATCGAATTGACCCCGGAGCGGCACTCCCAGCACCTCTGGACCGCCAGAGGAGATTGGAAACTCACAGCAGCAGAGCACGCACGCGACGGACGTGACGCGACGACCGAAGACCCAGAGACCGAAGACCCAGCACAGATGGTGACCCCGAGAGGAGAGAGCCCTGCTGGAGCCACAATCCAGAAGCCAGCGACCGAGGACGATAGAGACATGATGATGGGAGAAGTAGCACAGACGATGGACGTGGTAGGCAACGTGTCGGGAGAGGTACGCGTCATCACAGAAGGCATGACCCTGAGCGAACCTTCGATGTGAAACGAGAACAGGAAACGGTTGAGATGTGAGACTCTGGAGTCATCGAGTGCGCTGGGGGACTGGAGAAGCCGGATAGAGAGAACGATCAGGCAGCAGGCACGTGAAGTAGTACAGATGTTCTGAAATGTCGAGAACTTGGTAAAAGCACTGAAGGTACATGCAGTGCGTGAGGAGGTGCAATGGATCGGCATGAGAGTGTGGTTAGAAGAGAGAGAGGGCAAGTGGGATACCCGCCATGAGGATGATGTACCGTGGGAGACAGGCATCACAAACATGGTCACGAAGGTTCTGGTGGAAACGGCACCAGGCCAGAAGAAACAAAAGGCCGACAACGGACTACAGGCCTCGAAACATGTTGGCACACACATGATAGCGCAACAAGAGCGAGAGACGAAGCAGCGACAAGCCAAACTGAAACCGAAATCGCAGCAGCAGCCGACGACGCCGACCCCAACCTCAACCTCGACCCCGACTCCGATCCCAACCCCGGCGCCGGTACCAACAGCGAAGCCAACACCAATGAGACGGTGGGAGACAGTCCCACCACGTAACGAGCGGAAAGCTGCGACTGCCAAGGCCGTCACATCTGAGGGAGCGATCACGAGCAGGCCAGCCCCAGCCCCACCCCCAACAAATGGTTCGAGCATGGCAGACAGGTACCTGATCCTAAGAAGAGACGAGAGCGTCCCCCTGCCCAACAAGATGGACGAAGAAGTCGCATCCGCAATCAACAGGGCGCTGTTCCGGCAGCAAGCCCCAGCCCACATCTGAATCATGAACGCACGGAGAAATACTAAGGGTGCAATAACCACAATCACGCACCGGAATGCCACAGCAGAGATGGCGCTCCTGTACTGAGATGTCATCATCAACGCAGCACAGTCGGTCGACAAAGGGATCATTGATGTGGAGGGGAACGAATCGTGGGAGAGACTGAAGATCCACACTGTTCCGCTGGTGAGATACATGGGCAGAGGCACTGAAGGCCTACAAAAGATGAGAGAAGAAATCCAGGTGGAGAACGAAGGAGTCACGGTCCCTGCACAAGTGAGATGGCTATCAAATCCTCGCTCGATTATGGAGAGACAGCAAAATGGAGAGATAAAGGCATCATCGGTGGTCTTTATTGTGAAGGGGAGGAAAGTGGCCAAGAGACTAGTCGAGAAAGGGGTCATCGCGGAAGGGGTAAGATACAAGGTCGAACCGTACACGATCGCAGACCCGGACAGCATGTGCGAGCCTTGCTGCGGGTGGGGCCATATCGAGAGCATGTGCGGTGGCAGTCAGCCTAGGTGTGGCTACTGCTCAGGGCAGCATCGGACAAGCGAGTATCAGTGCAACGTTGTGGGATGCACGTCGCAGAAAGGTGCACTCTGCAGTCACACCCAAGAGAAATATTCGAACTGCAAAGGGACCCATATCATGTTCACTGGAAGGTGTGCAAAGAAAACCGAAGCTATCGGAGCGGCGCGAAACAGTGAAAGCGGAAGAAGGGAACCGACTGAGCATCGAATAGGAGGAGCCACCAGGGCAAACACAGTGGCGCTCAGTACCAGGCAGACGAAGGACACTGGAGGCCAAGAAGGGGAGCCTGCGGATGAGGAGGGAGGAAGACCCAGGGAGAAGGAGGTGGTGGAGGAAGAAAGAGAAAGGGACGTGACCATGGCCGAGACTGCAGTAGAGGTCACAATGGGAGCCGCCGCTTCCAATGATTAGAGCAATTCAGCACAACTGCGCCAGGTCATATGTGTGGACCATGGCTGCGCTAGAGATGGGAGTTGAACGGAAAGCAGATGTGATATGTTTGCTCGAGCCGCCGGATGAAAGAGGATGAGGAATCGGAATCAACCACCCGTCGTACGAAATTAGAAAAAGAAAGAGAGTCTGGATGGCGGTACGCAAGGGGAGCGGACTTGCAACTGACGAACGGACAGACTTGAACAGGGGTGCGAACGACGATGTGATTGTGATTGACGTCAAAAGAAGAGGGGAGAAGATGACGAGAATCATAAATGTCTACGACCAAACAGACGTCCAGACAGGAGAGAGGCCAGCGAGAAAGTTAAACTGGCAGAGTATCATTCGACTGGGGTGCAGCACGGTGCTCACAGGTGACTTTAACGTCCACAGTCAGCACTGGAATCTGAGATGTACGGAACGGAGGGACTGCACGTACTGGGAGGAGATCATAGATACACATGAGATGGAGATCGGGAATGACAGCCGGCCCACTCACTACTGGGTGAGGAACGGCAGTGAGGGTGCATCCGTCATAGACCAAACCCTGGCCAATCGACCAATTGCGAAATGGTCGATCTTGGAGAAGGAGAACCATGCCACAGGTTCCAACCACGAGGTGATAGAATGGGAGGTGGACGTGTGGAAGTAGGAAGAACAGGGTGGAACACAAGTCATAGGGTGGAATCTCGCTGCTATGTCGGAGGAGGATGAGAAGGCGGTGGAGAAATCTTGGAAGGAACTCGAGAAGGAGAGAGCCCCCCTAGACGAGGACTGCACTGGGGATGAGGTCGAGCGGGAGGTGGAATGGTGCCAGGATGCATTGAGCAAAGTGCTGGATGCCACGGCGAAGAAAATAAGGATTTGCACTCGATCTAAGAGATGGTGGAATGGTGAGATTAAGGTGAAGAGAAGCGCACTTGGGAGAAAAAAGAGAAGGGGATGAGGGTCAGAAGCAGCGGCCCGGGAGAAAGCAGACCTGCAAAGGTCGATCTGGCGGTCTAAGAACCAGATGTGGAATGACTATTTACAGAACCTCAGGGGCGGTGAGGTTTGGAGGGCTGCAATGTTCGTCAACCCTCGAGCAGGGGCAACCGTGGAGGCCCTGACTGATAGAGAGGGGAAGCAAGCAAGCTCTATAACTGAAGAAGAGGAGATGCTCAGACGGGAGTCCTTTCTCCCAAACGATGACGATCAGTACTACGAACTACCCCCTGCAGGATGAGCACACGAATGGGTTACGGAGCAAGCAGTTGAACGAGCCCTCTTCTCGCAGTCGGTCAAGAAGGTTCCAGGCCCAGACAAGTTGTCCTTCGGGGCCATCCTCCTTCTCTGGAGGTGGAACAGAGCGAGAGTCATTGGATTAACCAGGGCAGCCCTACGGACTGGTCGGCACCCATCCATGTGGAAGCGTGCGAGCGGGGTCGTTATCAGAAAGCCAGGAAAGGATGACTACACCAAGCTCAAGTCGTACCGTACGATTTCCCTGCTTAGCTGCATAGGCAAAGTTGTTGAAAAAGTAGTTGCTGAACTGTTGTTAGATGAGGCGGAAAGGAGAGCACTACTAAGCGAGAGTCAGTTCGGTAGTAGAAAAAGAAGGTCAGCTATCGACTCTGCAGCCATCATGGTCGACAGGGCACACATGGCATGGACAGAAAATGACATCGCGGGTGTCCTCCTAATGGATATTAAAGCAGCATTCTCAAGCGTAGCAAAAGGGAGGCTGATTCACGCAATGAAGGCCAAATGGATAGATGGAGACCTTATACGATGGACTGAAAGTTTTCTCTCTGAAAGAACGGTGCAGATGGTGATCGAAGGCAACGTCATGCAGAGCCATCCGGTGGAAGCAGGGATCCCGCAAGGCTCGACTGTATCGCCAATTCTCTACGCAATTTACACTGCCGGGCTGATAGAATGGGTGGAAGAGAGAGTCCAAGGAGTCGAAGGCCTCTTTTTCGTGGATGACCTTGGGTGGGGAGCAACCAGGAGGGACGTCAACCAGGTGGTCAAGAAACTCGAAGCCTGCGCGGCGGAAAGCATTGAATGCGCCGCTAGATGGGATTTCCAATTCGACACTACTAAGACGAAAGCAGCGCTCTTCACACGCAAGCGAGGACACAAGAAGCACCATCGGCCGAAACTCACAGCCAAAATCAGGGTAGGAAACGGCCTCATAAGAAGCGACAAGGTGGCTCGGAGTCTGGATGGATACGTACCTGACGTTCAGAGAGCACCACAACCGATGCCGAACGAAGGCCAGAGCTGCAGCAGCGAGACTCCGCACGCTCACTAGAATGTACGGAATCATCCCGGAGCAGGTTAGAGCCATCCAAATAGCTTGCGTCCAAGCTGTCGCACTATATGGGAGCGAGCTCTGGTGGGACCCCAAAGAAACAGGCAGATGAGAGGACCTTCAACTTCTTTTCAATCGACAAGCCAGATCAACCCTAGGAGCCCTGCCCATGACTCCACTGGGTGCGCTTATGAGAGACTCAGAGCTCACACCTGCACCACTGGCCCTGAACTCCAGGCAACAACGATTCTCAGCCAGACTGGCGAATGCGTACAAAGGATCCAAGCTGAAAGAGATGTACGACTACCCTATATCGGGTGCACCGATATGCAGGGTGATCAAAAAAGAGCATTAAAAAAGGCGGGAAGCAGAAACCATGTGCTGGCCCTACCCTGATGAAGTACCGGTGATCAGGACTGTGATACTGAGTGACGACGCCGCGGCCAAGAAAGAAGCGACACGATGGGCGAGAGAAAAAGAGGCCAAAGTGGGTGTGGGGGTCTGGATGTGGTGGATGGACGGATCGCGAACCGACGATGGAAGAGTGGGATCCGCAGCAGTATGCAACAACAGAGATGGCTGGAAGTCCTTCCGTAGCCACCTTGGTACCGGGTGAATGGAGGTCTACGATGCGGAGATGTGGACAATCGGAATAGCGCTCCGGGAATCAGTCAAGAAAAGAGACATACTAAAGGCAAACGGCGTGACAAAGATGGCAGTCTTCAGCGACTCGCAGGCAGCCATCTGACGAACGGAACATCTGGAGCCAGGACCAGGTCAACCACTAGCCAGATGGATTAACTGCAATGCGAGGACCCTTCGCGAACGCGGTATCGAAATGGAGATCCAGTGGGTCCTAGGATACACAGGCATCCCTGGGAACGAGGAAGCAGATCGCCAAGCGAACCTGGCCTGGGAAGGCCGCAGAGCAGGTATGGTACGGGAACGAATATACACCTCAGCTGAAAATAGAACCAAACGAATCACCGAGGCAAGATCGGCCACAAAAACACATTGGGAGACCGACAAGTGCAGCAAGCACTTCGGCTATAGATTCAAGGGCAAGGCGGGGACTATGAGACCCATCCCAATGACAAGTGTGAAGCCGTTAGCTACAAGGTTCTATCAATTGAAGAGCGGGCATGCTCCAGTGGGCAAGTACTTAAAACGGTTCGGGCACCGCGATGATGACAAATGCTGGTGGAGCGGAGACAGAGTAGTGCAGACGCCAGAGCATCTATTCCGCCACTGCAGCCGGTGGAAAGACCAACAGAAAGCGTTCTGGAAAGAGGTGGGGAAGGCGACAGGCTGGAAAGTGGGCAGATACCGACACGTGCAGGTCTCTGACCTGTTTTCCATGGAGAAGTGGGACCAGGCGGTGATGGACTTCCTGGCAGCTACTGACGTCGGGAAATTCCCACCCAAGTGAGTGGCAGAAAAACAAAGTCACTTTGCTTGCATCCATGTCTTGGCGGCTTGGCTGGACACAAGCAACTTGATTGGTCAAAGCGACAGCCGGGTGACGAGCAAGTGGAAGAGTGAGATGGTTCCAGGGTCTTTCTTTTTGGTTCCTTTCTTTTGTCCTTACCAATCTTTTCACTTTCCTTTGTCAGAAGGGGATGACGGGTAGCAGGAGTGGAGCGTCGCCATCTAACCAGCTTGCCCGGAGGCAGCGGAGAGTAGGGGTCTGTCATACTCTAAATAGAGTGAATACAGTATGATTAAAACAAAACAAAAAACAAAATCACCTTTGTTCCTTATCAGTGGTATGGTTGACTGCATGACAACTCATCTGATTTCGTTGGGTGCGAGTGATACTCTATATAGTTTTGATGACATCCAGGGATGGCACTTGTACTATCCCGATACAGCTATCATCAAGTGATCGTAGGTGACCCCTTCCGATGGCCATTGGTGATGTATAACTTGTGAGGTGTAACACTACCTCCCTCCTTACGCAGTTTGTCTCTGAACGATCATACTCATCTGTTCTTTGTTGCTTTGGTAAAAAAGACCTCTTGTGCCCAAAACCCAAAGTCCTTCCTTTCCTCCTTGGTAAAATATGACCCTTTGTACCCAAAAACGAATTCCATTTCCTTGGTATCTTGCTAGCCTTTAAAAACCCTTCGTGGAGAAAAGGTACTAGCACAACCTCTTGTTCTTAGCTGCCTGAGGGTTCCGCTTATGATAATTCTTCCATAACCTCTTGTCATCGAAATTCTCATAAGGTTCCTCAGTCTATTCTGCTTCATCTGGATATCCTTTCCATTTAACCTGATATAGTACCTTCTTTCGGTTCTTGCTATACTGGCTGCCCATGATCTCTTCAACCTCATAGCCTCTTTCGTATTTGTAGCCTTCTACATTGTAACCTAGTTTGTTTCCTTCGCTGGCAGCGAGTTCTGGTGCAGGTCTAATTGGAAAAGTGGCCGTTCGATAAGATTCAATGAGAGAGACATGGAAAGCATTAGGGATTTGCCAACCCTTAGGCAACTCAAGCTTTATTGCTGTAGGTGAAAGTATCTTTAGCACCTTAAAAGAACCATGTGGCTTTGCATCCAACTTTCTGGATGGACGTCTGCTCTTAAGATTTTTTCCATTTAGCATGACTAGACCACCAATCCAATGCTTCGGAGGTTCCTTAGTACGTTTATCATGGTATTTCCCCATTGTATCTTGTGCTTTTTCTAAGCCCTTTGGACATAGGTCATGCACACTAGACATCCAATGAACATAATTCCTTGATACCGGATTGTTTGGGTCACCTTCAATAGGCCAATTCATTCGAGGATCGAACCTGTAATTCGCAAAGAAAGGTGACATGCCTGTCGCATTGGTAAGTGAGTTGTTATAGACATACTCTGCCATTGGCAACACCTCTGACCAGTTATCTTGTTCGTAGTTGCAGTAGTTCTGCAGGTAACACTTCAAAGTTTGATTTACTCTTTCTGTTTGGCCATCAGTCTCTGGATGAAATGGTGAAGACATTTTCAACTGAATATCGAGGGCTTCAACCATAGAAGACACAAACGCTAATGTGAATCTGAAATCTCTGTCGGATACTATGTTCGAGGGTAGACCATGGAATCTCCATACTTCTTTCAGAAAGATTTTAACCAGGTCTGTGGCTTTCTTCTCGCCATCTTTCGTGGTATGAAGTGAGCCATCTTTCAGTAGTATGAAGTGTGCCATCTTTGTGAATCTCTCAACAATAACCAAGACCGATGAACAACCATCTGACATAGGTAAATCGATGATAAAATCCATAGAGATTGAATCCCATGGACGGTATGCTAATTTGAGAAGTTGTAAAAGTCCATAGCAAGCGTGTTGAGCTGCTTTGGTCTTCTGACATTCAGGACATGAGCTGACATAATCTTCGATGAATTTCTCCATCTCTGGCCAAACGAAGTTCCTTCGAACCAACTCAGTTGTTTTATCTTGTCCCATATGCCCAGCTACCTTGGAATCATGCTTTGCTTCGAGTATCTGTTTTCGTAACTACAGATCGTCTGGGATCTACAGCCTGCGTTTATAAAAAGGGCTTCATTTTCGAACGAGATGTCAGGGCTTGGACTACCTTCCATTGTTCTTACATACTCTTTCTGCCATACAGCATCATCATTTGCAGTGCCTACCACTGCCTTTAATAACCAAGAATTCAACTTGACTACAGGGATTGACCTCAACTTAGCAGAAGAAATCATAATCTGTTCGCCTCGTAGTATCGCTGCTGTCACCTGGACTGTTTTCCCTTCAGATATCACCAACTGATTGGGCCCTAAAAGGTGGTGTATTGGTTGATTTTTATTTTTTTCGATACTACCTCCCACCTTTTTAGGGCAGCCCTACTCTGAACGCCTAGGTTGTGCATCAGGTTTCCCATTTGCACTACCTGGTCGGTAGAATATCTTGAAATCATAATCAGCTAGCTCCTGTGCCCAACGGGCGTGTCTCTGATTCAGTATCTTAGTAGTGGTGAAGTACTCAAGTTTCATGTGGTCGGTAAACACACTGATTGGATGGGCTGCTCCTTCGAGATAACGTCTCCACTCTTTGAAAGCAGATACTATGGCTAGCATCTCCTTATCGTGGATTTCATAATTAATCTCTGCTTTATCCATTTTTCGAGATGGGTAGTCCACAGGGTGCAACCATCCATCAACTACTTGCGAAAGGACAGCGCCAATGTCGAAGTCACTAACATCAGTTTCAATCACCACAGGATGTATAGCTTCAAAGTAGCGAAGGATTGGTGCCTCAGTAAAACACTTCTTTAACAAATCGAAGACCTGTTGTAAGGACGGATGTCCTCGTATGGATGGATACGTGTAGATACGGTTGCAAACGGAAATAGGTAATATAGATCTCAATTGTATGGTATGTAGGTAAGATAATCGCTAGCATGCCAAAAGCACTTCGCGAGGTGATTATATATGAAGGGCGCTTACCCGGCCTCGGCAGCCAAGTGCACCTGGTGAGGGCCAAGTGCGCTTGAGAGCCAAGTGCACCTGGCGAGGGCCAACTGCGCTTGAGAGCCAAGTGCACCTGGCACCACCATTACATCATCCCCCTCTTTATCAGCAGACCTCCTGGGCTGCAATATATATATACATAAAGAAAGACAAGATAAGGTGTGTACGCCTTCGTACGTCTGTATAAGTCCTGCGACCGATCGGTGCCATCGCGGCGACCTCACGGCAGATTTGGTACACGGGGAAATCCACCTCCAGTGGTAGGTAGTAAAACCCGTACCGACGCCATTTATACCGGGCCGAATCCATAAGAAGAGAAGAAAGAAGGAAACCCAAGGAGCCGTGTCATTTGCCCCAAATCCTCCCGATCCTCCATAGCTCCGACCTCATCGATTATGGCCGTAGCTTAGTTGGATGCTCCTGATGGAACTCGTCGACTAGTTCTTCAGCATTCTCGAGGTTCTCTGCCGGCTCCCAGCTCGTACGTAGGTAGTTGTAATCGGTCCACTGCAAGAGGTAGTGGATCTTCCGATAGCATCACTTGGAATCGAGAATCTGATCGACCTCCCACTCGTCCATATCATCGACAATCATCGGTTGCGGTTCTGAAGGCGGCTGGCTGATGGCAGGCGGGGAGTACTTATGAAGCAGGGAGACGTGAAACACGTTGTGAATACGCATTGTCTTTGGCAAGTCTAATTTGTAAGCATTCTTGTTGATGACTTTACTCACCGTGTACGGTCCCACGTGCTTGTAATCTAACTTCTTTGATGTCCTCGCCGTCTTGATATTCCGAGTCGAGAGCCAGACCTTATCGCTGACCTCGAATGTCATCTCTTTGCCGCCGGCATACTTCGTCTGACGGGCTTGGGCTTCCAACAAGTTTTCCCGGAGGGTACAGTGTATCTCCTTGAGGGTGGTTGCCATGGAGTCCACTTGCGCTTCCGACTTCAAACGGGCTTCCGACTTCAAGCGGGCTTCCGACTTCAAGCGGGCTTCCGACTTCAAGCGGGCTTGAACTAAGTCCCTGGGTGTCTTGAACTGCATCGTCGGGTGGTCGTTGTAGTTGGCATAGAAGGGGGTCATCCTTGTCGGAGCATGCACAGCATTGTTGTAGGCGAATTCGGCCAATAGTAGGAGCTCCACCCAGTTATCCTGCTCATAGTTGCAGAAAGCCCGGAGATACTGCTCCATCGTCTAATTCTGCCGCTCCGTCTGGCCGTCCTTCTGCGAATGGAATGCGGTCGATAGTCGGTAATTTATACTCATGTGGCTGCAGATATTCGCCCAAAATTGGCTCGTGAATTGGGTGCCCAGATCGGTGATGATGTTGTCAGGGACGCCGTGCTTGCAGATCACATGCTCGAAGAAGAGTCTAGCCAGCTCTGGTGAGTCGATATCCTTTCTGCAGGACAGGCAGGTCGCCATCTTTGTCAGTCGATCAACCATGACTAGAATCCCTGTATATCCGGATGTGGTCGATTCTGGTAAGTCTGTGACGAAGTCCATGGTGACACCTTCCCAGGGTCGTGATGGTGGTGGCAGTGGCATGTTGATTCCGTGGCGGGCATGACGCGGGGCCTGGATTCGATGGCATACTTCGCAGCCGCTGATGTACTTCCTTATGTGCGCGTCCATCGCAGGCCAATAGAAATCCCTAGAGACTAGCTCAGCAGTTTTAAGAGCTCCAAAGTGACCGGACTCGGGTTTGTCATGAAAGAGACTTATCACTTTGCCGCGGAGAGCATCGTCCGCAGGGACATATATCCTCCCTTCGTAGGTCAGAGCTCCAGCGACGATACTCTATTGGGTGACATCTTTGGCTTCGACTTTGGCTTCGGTTTCGACTTCAGCTTCGGCTATAGCTGTTTACATTGGATTATCGACTAGCTTACCCGAGACGTCGACCGCCAATGGGTCCGTAGCCTGAGCCTTCTTTATCGCCGGTAGGAGGTCATCGTAGGGTTTGAGTGCCAGTGTCACCAAAAGCCGTCTGACAGGTTTTTCGTAGCCGATCTCATAATCGAGCCGTCTCGATGGGCCGTCGGCAGGGTTTTTCGTGCCTTCCAGGTGCTCGATTGTGAAGTTGTATGCCGAGAGAATTTCCGACCAGCTAGCTTGTCGCTGTGAGAGCACTTTGAGGGTTTGAAAATACTCAAGGTTCTTGTGGTCACACCGCACCAAAATCTTGTGACGGGCACCTTCCAGATAGTGTCGCCATTGCTTGAAGGTCTCAACGATGGCGAGAAGTTCCCGATCGTAAGTGTCGTAGTTCTGCTCGACTGGAGAGCACTTCCGAGAGTAAAAATTGACTGGCCGAAGGGTTCCGAAGCCATCATACTGATTCAGGATGCCTGCAATCGCAAAGCCGCTCGCGTCTGTCTGGAGGATGATCGGCTTGGCTGGGTCGAAGTGCTGCAAGATCGGTGCCGCAGTAAAGGCTTTCTTCAGCTTCCGGAAGGCCAACTCGGCATTTCTCGTCCACTCCCACTTGGTCGTTGACTTTTCGGTTGACTTCGAACGACCTCCGGTGTTTCGTTTTCCGGGTTGCCTGGGCTCACTTGCCTTTAGTAATTCAGTAAGAGGAAGCGTCACCTTCACATATTGCCTGATGAACCTTCGGTAGGAGTTTGTGAACCCCAGCAGAACCTGCACGTCCCGCATTGATTTAGAAGTCGGCCAATCTTCGATGATGGAGATACGGTCCGGTTCCATGCTGACACCTTCGGCACTGATGACGAACCCATGGAAGCCGACCTCCGAGACTCCAAATTGGCACTTCTCCGCTTTGCAATAGAGGCCGAACTCCTGCAGCCATTGCAGTACTTTCAGTACATGCTCATCGTACTCCTTCTCGTCGTTGGAGTAGATCAGGATGTCGTCGAGGTAACACACGGCAAAGTCGTCAATGTAAGGTCGCAGGCAATCATCGATGTAAGCCTGGAAGGTAGCCGGTGCGTTCGTCAAGCCGAATGGCATGACCCTGTACTCGAACTGACCGTATCGGGTTCGGAATGCCGTCTTGTACTTGTCACCTTCCTTAATGCGAATCAGGTGATAGGCTGCGGAAAGGTCAAGTTTCATAAATATCCTGGCGCAGCCAACACGGTCAAGCATCACTGAGATCAATGGAAGTAGGTACCGGTTTTTTACAGGCCGCGTGTTCAGAGGTCGGTAATCTACACAGAGTCTCAAGCCGCCGTCCTTGTTCTTTGCAAAATGTATCAGCGCTGCCGCTAGTGATGATGACCGCTGGATGAAACCATTGGCCAGGTTTGTCTCGATGTAGGCTTTTAGAGTTCTCAACTCAACCTCTGATAGGTTATAGAAATACCCATATGGCAGCTTGTGCCCGGGTTCCAGGTCGATCGCATGGTCAATTGACCGGTACGGTGGTAGCGTCTCTGCCTTGGCCTTACTAAAGACCTCAACAAATTCCTTGTATTTGGCTGGTATATGACCACCATCGTCGGTCGGTACTACCGGTGCTCCGGTCTCGTCCGCTCCATCTTGTAAGGACGTACGTCCTCGTATGGATAGATATGCGTAGATACGGTTGCAAACGGGAATAAGTGATAAAGATATCAATTGTACAGTATGTAGGTAAGATAATTGCTAGCGTGCCAAAAGCACATCGCGAGGTGATTATATATGAAGGGCGGTTACCCGGCCTCGGCAGCCAAGTGCGCTTGAGAGCCAAGTGCGCTTGAGAGGGCCAAGTGCACTTGGGAGCCAAGTGCACCTGGCACCGCCATTACATCATCCCCCTCTTTATCAGCAGACCTCCTGGGCTGTGACATATATATACATGAAGAAAGACAAGATAGGGTGCGTACGCCTTCGTACGACTGCATAAGTCCCACGACCGATCGGTGCCATCACGGCGGCCTCTCGGCGGATTCGGTGCATGGGGAAATCCACCTCCAGTGGTAGGTGGTAAAACCCGTGCCGACGCCATTTGTACCGGGCCGAAATCCATAAGAAGAGAAGAAAGAGAAGAGAAGGAAACGTCCAATTGGCCCTGATTCCTCCAAGTCCACCTTCGAATCGAAGCTGCTCCAGCAGGCTTGCAAGTCCATGGTTCCGAATGTCCAAGTGGACATCCAGTTTCTCCGAATCCAAGCAATTGATCTCCGTAGTGCTATCTCGGTGGTGCTTGAATCGGTAAATGCTATTGGGTGACTTGCGGGCGTCATTCGGTATCGATATATCGTAGTTGACACGTGATATGCCGGACTCGAATTCCGACTAATCGATCGATGGTATATACGATTTCTTTCGTTGAACGCATTCGTGAACGTCATCTGAGGGGCCGGGCCATCACGGCCGGTATCACATCGCTGCAGCAGTCAACTAGCATAATTGCACGATGTACGTATCTTGATCATAGCTGCTCTAGAGAGCTCTCGAATTCGTATGATTTCCATGTCTCTGTGCTTTCGTATATCCAAACCCACGGCAGACCTCGTCGGTGATAGCCTCCGCTCTCGGCATTGATCATGTGCGTCTCACCAATTGGCTCCAAGTTGACTCATATATCGGTTATCGGGATTCGACTTTCCATTGTCATTCTGCTTCAGATTGGTTGAATTGTGTCGGCCTCGTTCGGCCCTCGATTGCAGTCATCATGTGTCGACATGCATTCGTACATGCTCATTCGAGTTGCGGTATCTAACTCGTAAGTGTGTCATAAGGTGGTACTCACCAAGTGACCAAGTATGCTCCAGGTGCGTCAAGGCATCCATTCCCCATGCCATCGACTTCCGAATCCACGAAAGTAGTGGGTTTGCACACGCCATGCCCTTCCGAGCCTAGCTGTAGGGTGCGCACCCTAAAATCTAGCCTGATACAGTTAATCACCACTATCTGCGGCGACATCAATCGATTATCGTCATGGCTTCATTTGGTGCTCTCGGAGATAAATCCAATTGCAGAGCATATTCGTTCGTTGATATATCTAATTAGTAAGCATTCCTCATACAAGGTCATAGTTACCATGTAATTCGGTACGTTCGCGCTCTCGGCTCCGAAGGTCCTACGGGGTAGCCTTCTCATATGTCCAACGCGGTAGCTTTCTCATACGTCTATTAAGGGTTGCAGCTGGTTCGGTGATGAAGACTTCGCAGCCGCTGACGTGCTTCCTTATGTACGAGTCCGTCCATTGTAGGCGAATAGAAATCCCTAGAGACTAACTCAGCAGTTTTAAGAGCTCCAAAGTGACCGGCTCAGGATTGTCATGAAAGAGACTTATCACTTTACCGCGGAGAGTATCGTCCGCAGGGACATATATCCACCCCTCGTAGGTCAGAGCTCCAGTGACAACACTCAATTGGTTCTCGTCTTCGGCTTCGGCTTCGGCTTCGGCTGTGGCTTCGGCTGTGGCCATTGGATTATCGACTAGCTTACCCGAGACGTCGACCGCCAATGGGTCAGTAGCCTGGGCCTTCTTTATCGCCGGTAGGAGGTCATCGTAGGGTTCAACTGTCGGGGTCGCTAAGAGCCGTCCGACAGGCTTCTCGTAGCCTATCACATAATCGAGCCATCTCGACGGGTCGTCGGCAGGGTTTTTGTGCGAAACTAAGTGCACTTGCGAGCCAAGAGCACTTATGAGGCCAAGTGCACTTACGAGGCCAGGTGCACTTGACGTCTGCAGCATGGTGGGTTATCGTTCCAGCACTTCTGGTGCGGATTTTCGTCGTAGTAGCGGTTTCTCGGATTCCGGAACAGTCATTTCCCTCTTTTGAGGTCGGTGCTCCGTCGACGACTAAATGCGGTGTCGATTCTCATCGATTCCCATCGATTGTCTCGTTAAAGAGCGGTTTCGATTGCCATTGGGGCTTCGTGCTTCTGTATCTGCATTCAATTGCAAGTCTCGCAGAATCTCTTATAAAGTAAGTGTTTCTTAAAGAAGGGATAGACTTAAAACGTAACCTTGTATCGCCATATCGGCAAGAAGAATTGTTATCCTTCTCAAGAGCGTGCACGATTGCACCCTGTACTCGAGAATCTGCATTCCGCGGCTCTCCCGTGGCTCAATAAGTGCTATCCGCCCCGCAGCCATTTCTGATCGCTGCCAACATGGTCAAGCATCTCCAAGATCAATGGAATGGGGTACCGATTCTTGATTGTGCTCGCGTTGAGAGCTTGGTAGTCACCTTCAGAGTTTCAAGCTGCCATCGTTCTTTGCGAAAATATCGGCGCTGGCGCCGGTGATGATGACCGCTGGATGACACCATTGGCCAGATTTGTCTCGATGTAGGCCTTTAGAGTTCTTGACTCAACCTCCGACAGGTGATAGGTACGCCCATATGGCAGCTTGTGCCCGGGATCGATCGCATGGTCAATTGACCGGTACGGTGGCAGCGTCTGCCTTGACTAAAAACCTTCACGAATCCCTGATACTTGGCGGGGATATGGCATGGCTGCCGTCGTCTGTAGGCACCATTTCAGGTGCAGCTCCATCTATACTCGTTAGCTGTATGTTTTCAATCGTGAGATGGGAGCGAAGATTGTGGAATCCAGGAGCCCTTGTCATAACGAGTTATCCTCGATGGGAACTCCTGCCGTCCAGTACTCCCTTCGTGACTTGGCAAGCCGGTAGCAGTCATTCAAGCTCCTCAATGTGTAACTCTTCTGCCGCAACTACCGCCGCTGCTCCTGCTCACTCGTCCAGCTCCAGGCGCTCCTCTCACCATTGGTGATGCCTTCCATGGAAGCTCACAGCAACCCTGTGCAATCGCCAAGGCGTATGACGAATGCCACGAGAATCTCGTCGCTAGCTAAGAGACTCTCGAATGCGGTGGCTCCAAGCAGATGTATCTTAGGAAACTTAATTACTTCACCACCCTCCTGAGGCCGAAGCTTGTCAGATGCCTGTGGAGGTTTCGACGTCACCTGGGCGGTGGCCGCCGCTGCACTTGCGTCGCCGCTTGGGGTCCGCAGAGCTAGAAGTCGACTGGACTTGCCAGTCGACCTCAGAGTTCCTAGCCTTGAAGCAAGGCAAGCCTAGAACCAGGTCATACGACCAGCACCTCCGGTTCGTCAACCGAGGGCTATCATGTCACTGCACGGAGGGGCACATTCTGCGAATTGTGTGCGTGTCTCACCCGATTGGGATTGACAACATAAATGACGTTTATTCTCCTATATACAAAAGGATAACCATTTGCCCAATCCTGATCAGGGATATGGAGGAGTGGATGCATCCATTCCCGCTAGGGGATACAATGACTTTGAAGTGCATCCATTCCCGCTAGGGGATACGACGACCTGATGTGCATCCATTCCCACTAGGGGATATGACAACTGTGAGGTGTGATTGTGTTCGCGTTTCG
This sequence comes from Wilcoxina mikolae CBS 423.85, assembly GCA_014904905.1. Classification (NCBI taxonomy): domain Eukaryota; kingdom Fungi; phylum Ascomycota; class Pezizomycetes; order Pezizales; family Pyronemataceae; genus Wilcoxina; species Wilcoxina mikolae. The sequence goes on along the minus strand of MU122175.1, from coordinate 311,841 downwards.
TGGAATCGCACAATGGAGTATCGGTTTTGACCTGTTTGACACTTTAGAACATTCAGGGGTTAAACTTCCCACTCTGAGCTGCTTCATTATCTGCGATTGCAGCTCCACTATCAGGGTTTTGAAATCTGCCCATCGGTAGTCTTTCTCCGTAAGTGCACTTTCTTGCTTGTATAATCGTTCTGCGTAGGTGCACTTCCGTCCAATGCTGACGCTCCGTAAGTGAGCTTGCGGCTTCGTTCGTGGATGCTAACACGTCGTAGGTGCACTTCGGAGCTCCCGCTTAGATCGGAGGAAGGTAATCGTCAAGTGCGCTTCAGAGCTTCCGCTCATATCGTAGGAAGGTAATCGTCAAGTGCACTTGATCGAACGCGTTTTATCGTCGGTGACTTCTTCGCCAGACTCGATCGTCAATGAATCGACACGTATAGTGGATGTCGATGAAGGCTTCGCTAGCACTTCGAGCTGCTCAATAGGTTGCCATCGATCGTTTGTACGTATATGATTGATGTCGTCGAACGTGTTTCGAGGTCTTCTCGGTGGTGTGGCCATCAGGCCGGTCACGATTGTATCAGGGTCGATTGACCTCCGAATCGTCTCGGAATTGACTCTGCTCACGTCAATCAACTCCAATGGACGGAATACTTATCCCGAATCATCACAATAGCGATGATGGGTTCCGAGGAGTAACGCGTTGGAAAAGAGGTATCGTAGAACCAATTAATCGACATGTGAGAGTGACATTGATGAAGGTTCGCTAGCACTTGTTGCTCGATTAGGTTCGATTCGTCTCGAACATCCGTCCGTATGCGATAGATCTCGTTTAACGTGTTTTCAAGATCTTCTCGGCGTTGACCATCATTGTCGGTGACGCGTTTCTTCGGAGTCAATTGACCTCCAAATCATCTCTGATTCGTCACTGCCAACGTCAATTAACTTAATTTCGGTGTACTTATCAAGCTCCGACACTTATGCTGTTACGGGGATACTTATGACTGAAGCACCGTCGTAAGTAAGGCCGCCTACTCTTCAGAAATCGTAGGTATCCTGAAAATCGTCTTCGTCGTGTAAAAGCTTGGAGTAAGATTCCTCCTCGTCCTCAGGAAGATTGGTGTAATAAGCTGAAGGAAGTTCACCAGTATAAAACCAGTGACAGTATTCGAAGG
>MU122175.1:285634-301624 GCA_014904905.1 Wilcoxina mikolae CBS 423.85 | reverse complement strand
TGCTATGCCACGTATCGTACTTCCATCTCGCTGGCTTTTTACTCCCATCTCAGGGCTGCAGCTTATGTCGGACCAGCTCAACCAAGAACTGCCGTTACTCGGAAATGACGACCCACACACAAGCTCTCAATAGGTAGATTGAACTACCGGGGCGCAGTTAACATATGGAGTCCCTAGACTGTATAGTTATCCCCATAGTAAAGTTCCGCTTCTCGAACTCTGACGTGTGCCTGCCGGAGAGTGTAGAGGCGTACCCCGCTCTAGCTGGCTGTCCCATATTGCTGATAAGGTAAAGTAATTCTGGTCGAAACAATCATGCACGGCTGACCCGTAAGTCCCCGCAATGGCGTGATTGTGCTTCATCAACTCATGACGTCTCTAACTATCGGGGGTCTAGGCATATAGTAGCATATCGCCCTAAGTGTCCGGGTCTGATGAATCTGCCAGCTAAGTGTCGTGACTATCGCTGTTCGATCGAGAAGGTGCACTGCCCTCGCGCGGGTTAATCATTCCGCTTTGTCTGGGCTCGGTATTGGATATGCATAGCTTCGTCGCTCAGAGGATAGGATAGCCGCGGGTGTGATGTTGACCATCCATAGTGACAGATGACCAACCGCAGATTGCCATGGATATCCTCCGTACCTCGTGCACCTGCTAAGGGACAACCCCTAACGTATGCGTCGTGAGAGTATGTGTGTAAACGTATAATGATCGCGGTCGGTGATGCGACTCATCAACTCGATTGACCTCCGAATCATCTCAGAATGGTCTCTGTAGTTGTCAATTGATTCGATATAGGAATATCGATGCTTGTAGATCTCGAAAAATGAAGTGTTGCGATTCGTTCGAAATCGTCATGTGGAGTAGGTGACACCACACTCGGGGCCAATTGACTTCACAATCGTCTCTGCGGCAGTCAACTGACAGGTATACTTATCCTGATACACTGATATAGTGATGATACTCGTTGTAGGTCGAGAAGAGAGTTTTCAAGTTCTCAGGAGTGCCTATCATGGCAGGTGACGCGTCTCTTCGAGGCCGATTGACATCTAAATCATCTCGGAATCGTCCCTACTACCGTCAATCAACTCAATTGGATGATTACTTATCTTGTATCGACAATCTAACGATAGTTCTCGGACGCGGAGGTTACGGCGTGTCGCGACGCGTCGAAAAGTAAGGAAATCACGAAATCCCATGAGCGAAACGTATCTGGTGACTGAAAAGCGATTATAGTGTAAGGACGTACGTCCTCGTATGGATAGATATGCGTAGATACGGTTGCAAACGGGAATAAGTGATAAAGATATCAATTGTACAGTGTATAGGTAAGATAATCGCTAGCGTGCCAAAAGCACTTCGCGAGGTGATTATATATGAAGGGCGATTATCCGGCCTCGTCAGCCAAGTGGGCTTGAGAGCCAAGTGCGCTTGAGAGGGCCATTACACATCTGCACACGTTAGTACTAAGATCTTATAAGGGGATGGAAGCGGAAGTGTCGCGGAAACCAGAAGCCACAGGTCTAACGGCCATCCACAATGGAATCAAGGCACCGCAGCCGGTGAACTCCCTTCTTGACTCGGTGAGCCAGTAGCAGTCATTCAAGCCACGCATTGTTGGTAACTCTTCTGCCGCAACTACCACCGCTGCTCCCTGCTCGCCCATCCAGCATCGGAGCTTCTCACCTAAGATCTCGCCCCGTAATGATGCTCCCAGCAGCTCTGTGCACTCCCCAAATCGTAGGGCGAATACTTCGTCGACCTCATTGCTCTCAAGAAGGTCGTTGAATGCGGTTGCTCCAAGGAAACAAATGTCCGGAGGCTTACCACCGTGCTCCTGCGAAGTTGCGTTGGTATCCGGGTACAGGGTTTCATCGCGATTCTCATCCATAGTGGTGGCTGCCTGCCACCCACTCGGGGTTCGCAAGGCCGTGAGTCGACTGGCTTTCCAGTCGATCTCCAGGTTTCGAGCCTTGAACCAAGGTAATCCCAAAACCAAGTCATATGCCTTCATGGGCACAATTAAGACATCCGATTCGTCAACCGGTGCCAAGCTTTTAAAATACTGAACCGAGAGAGTAGTCTTTCTACTTTCTCTTGCAGAAATCATCTCGCAGCCGTCGAGGCCCGAGGTTGCGATAAATGCTCATTCATCCCGTATGCCGAGCTGCCTTCGCAGCGTGGGTATCATGAAGATACTCATTGCTCCACAATCGATGAGAACTCGTACGAGATGCATTTCGCCGTGAACATCTCGGACAAGTACTTCGTATATGATATATGCCGAATCTGGTCGCTCAGTGCCATACAGGTACTGACTCAACATGTGAGCTCTTGGGCTCTACAAAATAACTCTTAATTTTAATGAAATTCGGTGTGCCTGCACTCCTTTTAACGTCGTCATGAGCGCCTGCGCCCCCAGCCTCTCCAACCGTACCTTCGTCTGATTCACCCTCTCTCGCCGAGTCAGGTACTGGGAGACGTAGACTAGTTTTTTGCCTGCTGGGTATCAAACGACCGTTGACGCTTGACTTGATGGCCGCTGCCAGTGGAACCGCCATGGCCACTGCCACCGGGATTCAATTTGTCTTTGTCTTGATAGATGGCCCGACTGTATCGTGGACACGTATGTGACAAGTGGCTGCCGTTGCAGCGGGCACACATCTTATGGGTGAGGCGGTTGCCGAGAACCTCCTTTGAGACCCATGGTGCCGGAGGTAAGTCGGTACGTTTGCTACCGCCGCCACCAGTGGTCTTTCCACCGGAAGTTGTCTCGGCGGGCTCGGAAATTGACAGTCTGAAACTACATTTCCGGTCGGTTCGTTTGGACCGGTTGTGGAACGATTCCCCGCTGCCACTGGAACTGCTGGTAGCCTGCTTCTGTTGATGTTGTTGTTGTTGTTGTTGTCTCCCGTTCGGCCTTCCCGGTCCGGATTGGAACTCCACGGCTGCTGCTCGGTCGAAGAGCTCGTCGATGCTTCCGAACCTCCCGTTTGTTGTCAAGGGTTTAATCCGTGATCGTAACCCCGGCTTCATCCCCATCCAGGCCATTTCGTATAACCTCTTAGGGTCCTGTTCTTCGTCCCATTCGGCTTCTCACCACAAGGTACGGAGCCGGTTGGCCCATACCCGTACTGGTTCATCCTGGTTGTGGAATCCCTGGTCGAACTCTCGGTAAGGCCGTATAGCTGCGTTCAGCACGCGGTCGGGGTCGCCATACGTCTTTTGGAGTTGCTCAACGAAGAGATTGATATCGTTCATGGCAGGGTGGTTCGAAATCCGTAACTTTTGGCTCCAAGTAACTGGGTCCTCCATCTTCGTTTTCCGTTGCGAAGGATCCTTATGGCCGCTCCAACTACCGAGTAGATTTAGGGCGTATTTGACTTGATCCGGTGTGCCATTTGGGAAATGATGATGGTGACAGTCGAAATTCCCACGGAGAACACTGATGAAGTTATCCAATTCTGTAAGGACGTACGTCCTCGTATGGGTGAATACGTGTAGATACAGTTGCAAGCGGGAATAAGTAATATATATCAATTATGTGGTGTGTAGGTAAGATAATCGCTAGTGTGCCAAAAGCTCTTTGCGAGGTGATTATATATGAAGGGCGGTTACCCGGCCTCGGCAGCCAAGTATATATGGCACCGCCATTACATCATCCCCCTCTTTATCAGCAGATCTCCTGGACTGCAACATATATATACACGAACAAAGATGGACAAGATAAGGTGCGTACGCCTTCGTACGTCTGCATAAGTCCCGCGACCGATCGGTGCCATCACGGCGGCCTCACAACGGATTCAGTGCACGGGGAAATCCACCTCCAGTGGTAGGTGGTAAAACCCGTGCTGACGCCATTTGTACCGGGCCGAAATCCATAAGAAGAGAAGAAGAAGAGAAGGAAACGTCCAATTGACCCTCAATCCCCTAAGTCCACCTCTGAATCGAAGCCACTCCAGCAGCAGGCTTGCAAGCCGATGGTTCCGAATATTCAAGCGGACTTCCAGTTTCCTCCGAATCTACGCAATTGATCCCCGTAGTGCTAGCTCGGTGGTGCTCGAATCGGTAAATGCCATTAGCCGACTTGCGGGTGTCATTTGGAATCGATATATTGTAGTTGACACGTGATATGCCGGACTCGACTTCCGACTAATCGATCGTATTCGATTTCTTTCGTTGAACGCGTTCGTGAACGTCATCTGAGGGGCAAGGCCATCGTGGCCGGTATCGCATCACTGCAGCAGTCAACTAGCATAATTGCATCATGTACTTTTCTTGGTCATAGCTGCTGCTCTTGAGAGCTCTCGGATTCGTATGGTTTCCATGTCTCTGTGCTTTCGTATACCCAAGCACACGGCAGATCTCATCGGTGATAGCCTCCGCTCTCGGCATTGACCATATGCGTCCCACCGATTGGGTTCAGGTTAACTTGTATATCGGTTATCGGGATTTAACTTTCCGTTGCCATTCCAGTGGTGGTTGACTTGTGTCGGCCTCGTTCGGCTCTCGATTGCAGTCATCATGTGTCGGCATGCATTCGTACATGCTCATTCGAGTTGCAGTATCTAACTTGTAAGTGTGTCATAAGGTCGTACTCACAAAGTTACCAAGTATGCTCCAGGTGCATCAAGGCATCCATTCTCCATGCCATCGACTTCCGAATCCACAAAAGTAGTGGGTTTTCACACGCCATGCCCTTCTGAGCCTAGCTGTAGGGTGCGCACCCTAAAGTCTAGCCTGATATGGTTAATCACCACTATCTGCGGCGACATCCATCGATTATCGTCATGGCTTCGTTTGGTGCTCTCGGACATAAGTCCAATTGCAGAGCATTTTCGTTCGTTGATATATCTAATTCGTAAGTTAGCCTCGTACAAGGTCATAGTTACCATGTAATTCGGTGCGTCCGCGCTCTCGGCTCTGAAGCTCCAACGCGGTGGCCTTCTCATACGCCCATTAAGGATTGCAGCAGGTTCGCATTCTGCGCAGCTTGACATCTCGATTGCTGGTTTGGCTGGCTCTCTGCCGCTTGCACTGGATGCGATTGACTTTATTGATCGTTGGTTGCAGCTGATTGTGCATTCGAGGCAATCGGTGGTGCTTCCGGCGATTCGCAGTCGCTGACGTACTTCCTTATGTACGCATCCATCGTAGGCCCATAGGAATCCTTTACCGCGGAGAGCATCGTCCGCAGGGACATATATCTTCCCCTCGTAGAGCAGAGCTCCAGCGACGACGCTCCGTTGGCTTTCATCTTCAGCTTCGGCTATGGCTTCGGCTGTGTCCATTGGGTTATCGACTAGCTTACCCCAGACGTCGACCGCCAATGGGTCAGTAGCCAGGGCCTTCTTAATCACCGGTAGGAGGTCATCGTAGGGTTCAACTGTCAGGGTCGCCAAGAGCCGTCTGACAGGCTTCTCGTAGTCGATCTCATAGTCAGGCCGTCATGGTGGGCCGTCGGTGGGGTTTTGTTAGTGCCTTCCAGGTGCTCGATAGTGAAGTCGTAGGCGAGGCCAAGTGCACTTACGAGGCTAAGTGCACTTGCGAGCCAAGTGCACTTGACATCTGCAGCATGATGGGTTAACGTTCCAGCACTTCTGGTACGGATTTCGTCGTAGTAGCGGTTTCTCGGTTTCCGGAACAGTCATTCCCCTCTTTTGAGGTCGGTGCTCTGTCGACGACGAAATGCGGTGTCAATTCTCATCGATTTCCATCGATTTTCTCGTTCAAGAGCGGTTTCAATTGCCATTTGGGCTTCGTGCTTCTGTATCTGCATTCAATTGCAAGTCTCGCAGAATCTCTTATAAAGTAGGTGTTTCTTAAAGAAGGGATAGACTTAAAACGTAACCTTGTATCGCCATATCGGCAAGTTGCACTCTGCACTCGAAACTCTGCATTCCGCGGCTCTCCCGTGGCTCAATAAGTGCCATCTGCCGAACAGCTGTTTCTCATGGCTGCCAACATGGTCAAGCATCTCCGTGATCAATGGAAATTCTTGATTTTGCTCGCATTGAGAGCTCGGTAGTCAACTTCAGAGTTTTAAGTCGCCGTCCTTCTTCTTTGCAAAAATATCGGCGCCGGTGATAATGGCCGCTGGATAAAACCATTGGCCAGGTTTGTCTCGATGTAGGCCTTTAGAGTTCTTGACTCAACATCCGACAGGTAATAGATACGCTCATATGCCAGCTGGTGCCTGGGTTCTAGGTCGATCACATGGTCAATTGACTGGTGCGGTGGCAGCGTCTCTGCCTTGACTAAAGACCTCCACGAATTCCTGATACTCGGTTGTGCTATCGGTGCACGTCCCTCATCTCCGCTGTATCAGCCAGTATATCTTATACAACGCCGTTTCTCTTCTCCACTCGTGTTAGCCAATTTGATCAATGCAAAAGATGGAGCGGTAAATGTCGCGGAAACCAGGAGGCACGGGTCTAACGGTCGTCCACGATGGAACCAAGGCACCGCAGCCGGCGAACTCCCTTCTTGACTCGGCGAGCCGGTAGCAGTTATTCAAGTACCAGCAAAGTAACTCTTCTGCCGCAACTACCGCCGCTGCTCCTGCTCGCGCATCCAGCTCTAGGGGCTTCTTCCACATATGTGGTACCTTCCATGGGAGCTCCCAGCAACCCTGTACAATCACCAATACATATGATGAATGCCTCGAGAATCTCGTCGCTAGCTATGCGACCCTTGAATGCGGCGGCTCCAAGTAGATATGTGTCTGGAACCCTGCCCTCTGCCTGTGGAGTCTACGACGTCACCTGGGTGGCCGCCGGGGGTGCCATGGGCTCATTTGAGTCCGCGGCCTTTAACCTGTTTCTCCGCTAGGGGTCCACAGGGCTAGAAGTCGACCGGAAGTCCAGTCGACCTCAGCAGGTCGTATGCTATAGGTACAACCAGCACCTCCGGTTCGTCAACCAAAGGGCTATCTCTCCTATATACAAAAGGATAACCATTTGCCCAATCGTGATCAGGGATATGGAGGAGAGGATGCGTCCATTCCCGCTAGGGGATACGACGACATTGATGTGCATCCATTCCTGCTAGGGGATACGATGACTTTATGTGCTTTGTTCGCATTTCGTTCTTGCTCATCGGTCTTGTAAAATCGCACAGTGGGTATCGGCTTGATCTGCTTGACACTTTAGAACATTCGGGGGTTTAACTTCCCACTCTGAGCTGTTTCACAATCTGCGGTTGCAGCTCCACTATCAGGGTCTTGAACTCTGCCCATCGGTAGTCTTTCTCTGTAAGTGCATGCAGCTTCGTTCGTGGATGTTAACCCGTCGTAGGTGCGCTTCAGAGCTTCCGCTCAACTCGTAGGATGGTAATCATCAAGTGAGCTTGATCGAACGTGCTTATCGTCAGTGTCTTCTCGCCAGACTCGATCGTCGATGAGTCGACGCGTATAGTGGATGTCGATGAAGGCTTCACTAGGACTTCAAGCTGCTCAACAGGTTGCCATCAATCATTCGTACGTATGTGATTGATCTCGTCGAACGTGTTTCAAGGACTTCTTGGTGGTGTGGCCGTCAGGCCGTTCACGAGTGTATCAGGGTCGATTGACCTCCGAATCGTCTTCGAATTGGCTCCTAGCATTGATAATCTCTATGGGTTCCGAGTAGTGACACGTTGGAAAAGAGGTATCAAAGGACCAATTGATAGATATGTGAGACTGACATTGATGAAGGTTCGATTCGTCTCGATCATCCGTGCCTATGCGATGGATCTCGTTAAACGTGTTTCGAGGTCTATTCATCAGTGGCCATAAGGGCCGGTGACGCATTTCTCGGGTACGGTTGACGTCCGATTGATCTCAGAATTGCCGTGGAATCGTCTGTATATCGATCGCGGTTGGTGATGCGACTCTTCGAATCGATTGAGCTCCTAATCGTCTCGGAATGGTCTCTGCGGTAGTCAATTGACTCGATATAGGAATACTTATGAAGTTTCGATGCTTGTAGATCTTGAAAATGAGGTGTGGCTACTGGTTCAAATCGTCATGTGGAGTTGGTGACACCACACTCGAGGCCAATTGACTTCAGATTCGTCTCTGCGGCAGTCAACTGACTTCTTTGACATGTGTACTTGTTCTGATTTATCATTCTAGTGATGATACTCGTTGTAGGTCGTGAATGGAGACATTTCGAGTTCTCAGAGGTGCATATCATGGCACGTGACGCGTCTCTTCGAGGCCGATTGAGATCTACATCATCTCGGAATCGTCCCTACTACTGTCAATCAACTCAATTGGATGATTACTTATATTGTATGGACAATCTAACGATAGTTCTCGGTGTAGGTCTGACACGTCGAAAAAGTAAAGAAATCACGAAATCCCATGAGCGAAATGTATCTGGTGACTGAAAAGCGATTATAGTGTAAGGACGTACGTCCTCGTATGGGTGAATACGTGTAGATATGGTTGCAAGCGGGAATAAGTAATATATATCAATTATGTGGTGTGTAGGTAAGATAATCGCTAGCGTGCCAAAAGCACTTTACGAGGTGATTATATATGAAGGGCAGTTACATGGCCTCAGCAGCCAAGTACACTTGGGAAGGCCAAGTGTACTTGGGAGCCAAGTGCACTTGAGAGCCAAGTGCACCTGGCACCGCCATTACAAATTCGGAGGTACCCCTGCAGTATCGGTCAGGGTCGACCATCTTAAAGATTCCCGACTTACCGCGTTCCTGCTCTGCGGCCCGCTCCCTAGCAGCCTCTCATTACCGAGCTGCTTCTCTCTGCCTGGCCCATTCCGCTCGTTCGGCTGCTCTCGCGTTACGTTCGGCCCATTGTTCGGCTAGCATTTCGGCTTGTTGCTTGAAAAGGTGCTTCAGCATCAATCGATTCTGGGTGGCCATGTCGCGATGATCATCTTCGGTCATCATTGATGAGAAGTCGATGTCGTCGTCATCATCGTCTCTGACGCATGAATTTTCCCGCTCAGGATTGAGATCACCGTCGTAGGGATTCGGATTTCGTCGTCGGCATCGAGATTATCATCCATCGCGACGGTATCTTCGACTGGCGCCCGTTGGCTGCTAGCCATCGGTGCCTGCAGAGTTTCCTCGCTTTCACGATCGTCAGTGACGTGTAATTGACTTCTAATTGACTTCTTTGAAGGCATTGGGATGCAATTGAGTGTAATTGACTGATTGTCTGTTTTTGTGTACGTGTTGTGACGCATCGAAAAAGTAAGGAAATCACGAAGTCCCATGAGCGAAACGTATCTGGTGACTGAAAAGCGATTATAGTATAAGGATATACGTCCTCGTGTGGATGGATACGTGTAGATACGGTTGCAAACAGGAATAAGTAATATAGATCTCAATTATATGGTATGTAGGTAAGATAATCGCTAGCGTGTCAAAAGCACTTCGTGATGTCATTATATATGAAGGGTGCTTACCCGGTCTCGGCAGCCAAGTGCACCTGACACCGCCATTACACCTGTTGACAGCGTGGGTTTGCCTTCCAATCGAACCGTCCACCAGTTTGTTTGGATAGGTCTGTCAATGGCTTGCAGATTGTTGAAAAGTCTTTTATGAAGCGTCGGTAGAAATTGGCAAATCCCAAGAATGATTGAACGTCCTTGACAGAGTCTGGCATTTCCCACTTCAGGATAGTATCAATCTTGTCTTCTGCCATGCTGATACCTTCTCCCGATATAATATATCTGAGGAATTCAACTTGTTTCTGATGCCATTCGTACTTATCTGGTACTATAGCCAAGTTGCTTTCCTGTAATCTACGAAGGACTTCTCTTGTCAATCGTACATGCTCTTTTTCATCGTTGGTATGGATAAAAATATTATGTATATAAACCACCACTTCGTAATCGATTAGATCTGGTAGGATCTCGTTCATCATATCCTGGAATAAGGCTGGCGCATTTGCCAATCCAAAGCGTATAACCAGATATTTGTAATGTCCATATCTTGTATGAAATACTGTTTTCCATTTGTCATCAGGCTTTATTCGAATAAGATTATAACCAGCCTTTAGATCAATCTTTGTAAAGAGTTTGGAGTCATTAACTCTATCCCTAAGTTCGTTCATGAGTGGCGAAGGGTACCGGTTCATAATTGTGACGCGGTTGAGTCCTCTGAAATCTACACACAACCTTAAACCCCTTCCATGAGGCTTTGGGACGAAGAGTATTAGTGCTCCAGCTGGTGACTTGCTTGGACGGATCTTGGCAGAATCGATCATTTCTTTTAGATACTCTTTAAGAACCGAAAGTTCTTTTTCAGAAAGAGCATAGATGGGACCCCGTGGAGGTTGCTCCCCATCTTTTAAGTCTATTGTATGATCAAATGATGGATGTGGCAGTAGAGTGTTGACAGTTTCTCCATTATAAACTGACTGAAAATCTCGATACTGGGATGGAATTCACTCGACCCAATCGATTTCCATTTTGTTTACTGCATTAATATATATACACCCAATCACTCCGATCCATTGTGGATCGGTACCAAATTTGAGAATACAATTGTCATATTCAATTGAGAATATACTAACAGCTGCCTCTGTACAATACTGATGACAATGCTTCGACGTGAATTGGAGTTTATCACCTTTTTCAGTGACTCCTCAGGCTCTGAGTACTCCATTCTTGACGATCCACCAGTAAGGTAACATGATATCAGTTGCAGATTCCATAGGACTGATTTCGAAGGTTTCTTTGGTATAATAGTTTTCATACTGAAGAGTGATTGCAAAGGTATACTGCCATCCAGCTCCTTCTACAATCTCGCCATTGAAGTGTTCAACTGACTTTGGTTCTGTTCAAGTTACCAATAGAACTCCATTAGACTCGGTCCACTGTTTTGACATTATAGGTGAATCACACCCTGTGTCCAGGACTCTCACCAGGACATTCTTCATGTCCTTGAATGATGCAAACATGCGTGATGTGGGTCTTGAACAAGTCTTTGGTTCTGAATGTAATTGCTTTGCTTTCTTGGGTTCGGGTTGGGGTGCTTTGGCCAAGGCCTTATGTTTTCGTTCTTTTTGTGTGGAAACCATAATGAACTGCCTTTCGACACAGCTCCAATCGCAACGGGTTCTGGTTTTAGTAAGTGTATAGGGTATGAGGGTGTTTTCGAAAACGATGTGATAGTCATATGTTTGCTTTTGGATACTATATGACCAGCATATTTCGAGTACTGAACTAATCCTCAGGTACCCTTTTTTAAGAACAGAAAGAAGTCATTTCTCATTAAACTAAACTCAAGATACAACAACTGTGGATGTCTATACCTGAAAGGAAAGATCGCAATTCTAGAACTTAAGAAACGACATAAGAAATCCAGCGTCTCTCAATCGTCAATTTCCATACCATCAGAGTCTACCTCATACAACCTCCTCAAGGGTGTGGGAGTTGCAGATGCTGTGATCCTATCAGCCAAACTCCTCGGTCTGACTTTTGAACTGGATGCTGTAGTCTCCTGCTTCGGAGCTTCCTCCTTATTCTTGGGTTTCTTGTTATTCTTGCTCGACGAAGCCTTGATGGGATTCTTATAGAAGAACCATCGATCATACTCATAAGATCCACAACATTTGCATTCATTGCGTTTGGCTTTTACTTCTAGCAGACTTTCAGGAATACCTTGAAGGGCTTTGGCCTTATCAGTGTGAGTAGGCTTCGGTCCCTTCTTCTCAGTTCGAGGTTTCTTGGGGATAGAACAAAGTTTGTCTTTCTCTGGATTCTTTTTTTGGTTCTAATCCTTCCCCTGGTGCTCATCTCTCTTCCGCTTATTTCTCTTCTTGCCTTGGGAGTTATCATGGTTCTGATGAGACCTATTCTTTTCTGCCAACCAATCTTTGTATGATACACCCACTCGTCTCATTAATTCGATGAAGGCTGTGCCATCCTTTGGTGGTACTTCTGCAGTTGACATTCGATCCAAGATTTCCTCATTCGTTTCTTGTTTAAGGGAATGGATGTAGGAGGTTTCACTCAGACATATTCGGAAGTTGAGGATTTCCATCTTCATTAAGTAGTCCTCAATATCTCGGGTGTACTTCAGATAATTCATCTTTGGCAGGGACTTCTCTTCCTCTTGCTTATCGAAGAACCATTCTTCCATTGTACTGGTAAAAGACTTCCAGTTATCAATCTGAAAGAACTTCTTCATGTCTTCTTCGCGGTTATTATACCAGGCTAGGGCCTTATCTTCCAAGAGCCCTCCTATCGAGCTGATCTTATCGATGTTATTGTGGAATTCGTCACGAAAATACAGTAGATAATGTTCTACTGATCAAATCCATCTTCGATATATTTCCTTGGGATCATTTTTATTCCCTTTAAAAAAAGGAGGCATTTTCATTTTGACTTTCTTGGAGGACCTTGCTGGTATGCGAGGGTTGAGAGGTGGCATGTCATAGTCTGTGCTGCCAGAAGGAGGTAAAGGTAACTGACTTGGATGTAAACTTCCTGCATTACTTCCTCCGCCTGTTCCTCCCCCACCTCCTGTAATGGCGGCCGGCCTATGGTAGGGTAACCGCACATCCGCCTATTATATAGTCAGATCGTGCGAGTGCCCTTGCACACCATCGATAACCTTACCTATTGAATCTACCTCATTCTCGAATCCTCGTTTGCAACTGTATCTACCTTATACTCTTATACGAGGCCGTACACGGACGTACGCCTTTACACTGTTATCGATTTTAGTAATTAGATACGTTTCGCTCACGGAATTTCCTGAATTACCCCTTTTGGACGCGTTACTACTCGTTACCTATCATCGAGAAATCACACGAAGACACGAGATTACTTCGAGAAATCACACATGCGATCTACCTATCATGGAGAAATTCTACAAATCAACGAGAGATTACCTCGAAATATCCTACGGGTCTTTTTATCCCTTTTTCTCGACGGGTCGATACCATCTAGCTCAATGCGAAGTCGAAAAGACTGGAAGGAAACAGAAGACCAAATAAGACCCAACAACGCTATAAGGCCCAAAGACAAAGTAAGACGAGCATCTCGGTTCAGTGTTTTGTTTTGAACATCTTTATGGTCGCGAGGCTACTCAGGTGTAAGGACATACATCCGTGTATGGGCTCGTGTAAGAGTATTAGGAAAGATACGGTTGCAAACGTGGATTCGAGAATGAGGTAGATTCAATAGGTAAGGTTATCAATGGCATGCAAGAGCACTCACACGAGCTGACTATATACTTGGGCGGATGGGCGGTTACCCTGCCATAGGCTGGCCGCCATTACATCATCCCCCTCTTTATCTGCAGACCTCCTGGGCTGCATACCTGTACATGAAGAGAAGAAACAATCCAAGAAGAAACAAATCCAAGCTCGTGCGCCCTCGTACACCCTCGTAAATCCCGCAACCGATCGGAACCGCTCTAGGGTATTACACCTCACAAGCTGTACATCACCACAGGCCATCGGAGCGGGGTCACCTACGATCACTCGTCGACAGCCACATCAGGATAGTACAGGTGCCATCCCTGGACGTCATCGAAACTACACAGAATATCACTCGCACCCAACGAAATCAGATGAGCTGTCATGCAGTCAACCACACCACTGATAAAAAGCTAGGAGTGGTTATTGGGACGATACCCTGCCAGCTCATGTCATCGATAGTGCGAAGACAGCTGAGAGGCTGTAGATACGAAAGCACCTGTGTATGCAGCATAGCAAACGAAGCCTCTATGTCCCTCACGATCGAAAGGATACCATTCGCCTGGAAGCAAAGAGATCGAAAGGATTCAATAGGTCCGGACCACATAAGTCCGAAGGACTGATGTCTGTAGGGGTTCTATTTGTCTGAGTTAGAGATCTGAGCGGAAAGATGCGGAAGGTCCGAAAGAGTGCTGAAGGGCAGGAAGGGCATTGGAGCGAAGGGAAGGTTAGGTAGAGGAGCTCATGAGAAAAGCGTAGATAGAAGTAATTGTTAGAGCGAGAGGATAGAGGTATAAAGACCTCTAGAATCTTCGAGGGTAGAAGGGGCAAGCTTCTTGACGGGGAGAACAAGCCTTAACAATATACGCATTGGAAAGCCAAACATCTTTGTCTTGAATCTTTATCTTTAGTGACTTTCACATCCTGAGCGAATCTTCATAACTTCCATTGCAAGCAAGTCCTGAAAGCAGTAAGGATACTACTTGTACTGGTAAACCTGAAGTGACGCTCCCGGTGTTACATTATATTGTTAGCAAAGAAACACTTCTGTTGAAGCTATCTTTCTACCCTCCAAGCGGTCAAAGGTTCTTGACGCTTATGCGCTTTTATATCCCAGATATTGGCTGCCATATCTCGCAGAGAGAGTGCTGGTATCACGAGCCTGATTTCGATCTCATTTGCAGTTGGGAAAAGACATCTCTCCCTAAGGGAAGCTATCACTGTGAGCTGGTGCGTGAAGAAGACTACATCCACTTAGCTTTGGCAGTTACCATCCATCGATCGAAAACCGAAGCATTATACCGTGCACACCTCCGAAAGCAACAATCCCTCGCATACCTTAAGATAGTCATCTTGCTAGCCCTAATCGGAACCATTGTCCTCCCAGACCTGTGAATGCCCCATTCACCAGACTACGAACCTTCGTTACAGTTACAACAAGAAGCTGGTACTAGGTTCCTCATTGATTGGGATCTCGATTTAACTCCCTTCTTCGGAACTTGGAGCTTTTACAGCAGGATCTTTCAAGGACAAGTTTGGGTCATACTCTGAGCAATGACAGACGCCGGGTCTGATACGATGATGGGGGAGGCAGTTACGTTGACACGAAGGGAGAGTGCGTTGGTAGTGGCAGGCGATAAGGGGAAAGAAGTAGTTCGTTATGAACCCATTGTACGAAACGATATTCCTGATTGGGTGGTCTCCTTGATAAACAGCATCGAAGCGGAACTGAACCGAATGGATGCACTGATCACCCAGACTCAAGGAAGCAACATCAAGATTAGAGAAGCATTGCCTGAGTTGGTCAGAGCATACGAAGCCCTAGTGTCTAGGCAAAACGAGATCTACGATGCTGTGGCCTTAGGAGTCGATAACCTACAGAGGGCACAACTGGAACATTACTCAGACATTGTTGCCCAGTCCCAGGTATTCGCGGCCAATGTTAGCGCTGCAATTGCCATTGCCAAAGCACAGTCTTCCGAAGCATATGAGGAGCTACACCTCGCTCTTGGGATGCAAATATAGTCCTCATAAGCAGCATGGTTGTCTCTCTCTGGAATATTGGAAAAGAGGGAAAGAGCTCAGGAGAGGCTCGCTCTCCAAGTACATACACAGTCAGAAGAACTTACCAGTGTCAAGCGGAAGGCCAACGAAGAGGCCAAGAGGGTTACAGAACTCAAGAAGAAGGCTGACGCTGAGAAGAAGCAGAGAGAGTGTGATATAAGGAAGACTCGAAAGGACATGGAAAAAAAGTTTCGGGAATTTACAAGGATCCTTATGACCAAGCTATCGGACGAATCCACCAAGAAATCTATCAAGTCCCTAGCAAGGTCTGTCCTTGGGCATCAAGAAGGAGATATCAAACCCAGTGATGAGGGATTTCGCCTTCGTTACTGTGTAGGTACCAAAGGAGAAGGATATTGGATTAAGGAAGCCATTACTCCGGACCCAGAGGGAGCCCCACCACCACCAGGAGGTTCTGGTTTGGAATCCGGCCTCTCTGGCTCTGAGGTTGAGGAAGGAGGCGGAGATGGTGGTAGTGGTGGAAGCGGAGGTGGAGGAGGAGGTGGAGGCAGAGGTGGAGGTGGAGGAGGTGGAGGAGGAAGTGAAGGAAGTGGTGCAGGAAGTTTGCATCCAAGTCAAATACCCCTACCTCCTTCCGGCAGAACACAATATAGTACGCCACCCCCCAATCCTCACCTACCAGCCAGATCCTCCAAGAAAGGCAAAATGAAAATGCCTCCAGTCTTCAAAGGGGATAAGAAAGATCCCAAGGAAATCTATCGAAGGTGGATTCGATCAGTGGAACGTTATCTACAGTACTTCCG
>MU122175.1:207430-280099 GCA_014904905.1 Wilcoxina mikolae CBS 423.85 | reverse complement strand
CAAACATCTTTGTCTTGAATCTTTATCTTTAGTGACTTTCACATCCTGAGCGAATCTTCATAACTTCCATCGCAAGCAAGTCCTGAAAGCAGTAAAGATACTACTTGTACTGGTAAACCTGGAGTGACGCTCCCGGTGTTACATAGGGTGACCTTTCGGCGGATCCGGCGCACGGGGAAAGTCCACCTCCAGTGGTAGGTGGTAAAACCCGTGCCAACGCCATTTGTACCGGGCCGAGATCCAATAAGAAGAGAAGAGAAGGAAACGTCCAATTGACCCCTGTAACCTCCAGATCTCCATATCTCCAAAGTGGCTCGGCAGCACCAAGCTCCATATCCATATCCAAGCCCATGCGTCCGTAGCTTCCGTAGTGCAGCCTCAGTGGTGCTTGTATCGGTAAATGTCATTGGCTCGTCATCGATCGTATGTGGTTCGTCGATTATCTAACTCGTGAGCATCCAAGAGAAGATCAAACTTACAATGTAATCAGCCCTCGGAAGCCCGCCTCGCGGTAACTTCGTACGTCCAATCAAACATCCATTAAGTGACATTCGTGTAATGATTCTCCGTAAGTGCACTTCGTCTGTTCAATGCTAACGCTCGTAGGTGCGCTTCGGAGCTTCCGCTCAGATCGTAGGAACGTAATTGTCAAGTGCGCTTCAGCGCTTCCGCTCAGATCGTAGAAAGGTAATCGTCAAGTGCGCTTGGGAGCTTCCGCTCAGATCGTAGGAAGGTAATCGTCAGGTGTGCTTGAGAGCTTCGTATTTCGATTCAGGCGCACTTCCGTGCAAACGATAAGGTGCACTTCCGTGCAAACGATAAGGTGCACTTCCGTGCAAATTGATAAGGTACACTTCCGTGCAAACGATGATCGTGATCGCGTCCGCTTGAATCCGGATCGTAGGTACGGTCATCACACCAACCGTCGTCGACTACTCTTCGCTTCGTCCTTCGACTTTCGGTTGCCCTCCGACTTTTGCCCTTCGACCTTGCCCTTCGACCTTGGACTCTCCTTCGCAGACATCACCACCTGCCCAAGGCCCGGGTGGAGATGAATGCCGGTTCGTGTGGTAGCGGTAGCCCGAGTCGCCTGAGCGGCCTCGGCACTATAGAGATGCTCAAAATACTGAAGGTAGCCCGAGTCGCCTGAGCGGCCTCGGCACCATAAAGATGCTCAAAACACTGAACCGAGATGCTCGTCTTACTTCGCCTTTGGGTCTTATTTCGTCTTCGGCTTCCTTCCGTCTTTCGACTTCGCGTTGAGCTCGATGGTCTGGCGCGTGTATCGACGCGTCAAGAAAAAGGGGTAATGAGCCCCGTAGGATATCTCGAGGTAATCTCTCGTCGATTCGTAGAATTTCTCGATGGTAGATCGCGTGTATTCGTGTGACTTCTCGATGATAGGTAGCGAGTAGTAACGCGTCAAAAAGGGGTAATTCACGAAATCCCGTGAGCGAAACGTATCCAATTACTAAAGATCGATAACAGTGTAAGGACGTACGTCCGTGTACGGCCTCATATAAGAGTATAAAGGTAGATACGGTTGCAAACGTGGATTCGAGAATGAGATAGATTCAATTGGTAAGGTTATCGATGGCGTGCAAGAGCACTCGCACGAGCTGACTATATACTGGGCGGTTCGGCGGTTACCCTGCCATAGGCCGCCATTACAGGTTATCGATGATGTGCAAGAGCACTCGCACGAGCTGACTATATACTTGGGCGGATGGGCGGTTACCCTGCCATAGGCCGGCCGCCATTACATCAGGCGGCTCGGGCTACTGCTACTTTATGGTCCCGAGGCCGCTCAGGCGACTCGGGCTACCATACGAACCAACATTCATCTCCATACGGGCCTTGATGGGCAGGTGGTGATGTCTGCGAAGGAGAGTCCAAGGTCCAAGGGCATGGTCGAAGGGCAAAAGTCGGAGGGCAACCGAAAGTCGAAGGACGAAGCGAAGAGTAGTCGACGACGGAAATGACTACCTACGATCCGGATTTCAAGCGGATGCGATCACGATCATCGTTTGCACGGAAGTGCACCAGAATCGGAATACGAAGCGCACTTGACGATTACCTTTCTACGATCTCAAGCGCACTTGACGATTACCTTTCTACGATCTGAGCGGAAGCTCTGAAGCGTACTTGACGATTACCTTTCTACGATCTGAGCGGAAGCTCTGAAGCGCACTTGACAATTACGTTCCTACG
Source organism: Wilcoxina mikolae CBS 423.85 (assembly GCA_014904905.1). NCBI lineage: Eukaryota > Fungi > Ascomycota > Pezizomycetes > Pezizales > Pyronemataceae > Wilcoxina > Wilcoxina mikolae. Next base: position 277,888 of record MU122175.1, on the reverse strand, counting down.
ATCTGAGCGGAAACTCCGAAGCGCACATACGAGCGTCAGCATTGCACGGAAGTGCACCTACGCAGAATTATTACACGAGCACGAAAGTGCACTTACGGAGAAAGACTACCGAGGGCACAAGCTTTCGCACTGGATTGATATTGTAAGTTCGATCTTCTCTTGGATACTCACGAGTTAGATAATTGACGAACCACATACGGTCGATGACGAGAGCCAATGACGTTTACTAATACAAACACCACCGAGGCTGCACGATGAAAGCTACGGTATACCGAGGGCTTGGATATGGAGATATGGAGATATGGAGATATGGAGGTTACAGGGGTCAATTGGACGTTTCCTTCTTGTTTTCTCCTTCTCTTCTTTTCTTATTGGATCTCGGCCCGGTACAAATGGCGATGGCACGGGTTTTACCACCTACCACTGGAGGTGGACTTTCCCCGTACGCCGCATCCACCGAAAGGTCACCCTCGAGTGGTACCGATCGGTTGCGGGATTTATGAGACCGTACGAGGGCGTACGAGCTTGGATCTGTTTCTTCTTGGATTGTTTCTTCTTCTCTTCATGTACGGGTATGCAGCCCAGGAGGTCTGCAGATAAAGAGGGGGATGATGTAATGGCGGCTGACCTATGGCAGGGTAACCGCACATCCGCCCAGTATATAGTCAGGTCGTGCGAGTGCCCTTGCACGCCGTCGATAACCTTACCTATTGAATCTACCTCATTCTCGAATCCTCATTTGCAACCGTATCTACCTTATACTCTTATACGAGGCCGTACACGGACGTACGCCCTTACACCTCCTCCACCTCCTCCACCTCCTCCGCCTCCTCCACCTCCTCTGCTTCCACCACTACCTCCACCACCACCTCCCCCTCCTTCCTCATCCTCAGAGCCAGAGGAGCTGGATTCTGAACCAGAACCTCCTGGTGGCGGTGGGGCTCCCTCAGGGTCCGGAGTAAGGGTTTCTTTAACCCAATATCCTTCTCCTTTGGTACCTATACAATAACGAAGGCGGAACCATTTGTCACTCAGTTTAATATCTCTTTCTTGATGTTCAAGGACAGATCTCTCTAGGGACTTGATAGATTTCTTGGTGGTTGAATCTGATAGCCTAGTCATAAGAATCCTTGTGAATTCCCGAAACTTTTTCTCCATACCCATTCAAATCTTCCTTATATCGCTTTCTCTCTGCTTCTTCTCAGCGTCAGTCTTTTTCCACTGTTCCGTCACTCTCTTAGCCTCTTCGCTGGCTTTCCGCTTGATACTGGCAAGGTCTTCTGACTGATTGTGTACTTGGAGAGCAAGCCTTTCTTGGGCTCTTTCCCACTTTTCCAATACGTCAGAGAGAGAGGTCCATGCTGCTGATGAGGACTGTATTTGCTTCCCAAGAGCCAGGCGTAACTCTTCATATACTTCGAAAGACTGTGCCTTCGCAAGGGCAATTGCTGCACTAACATTGGCCGCAAACACCTGGAACAAGGCAACGATGTCTGAGTAATATTCTAGCTGCGCCCTCTGCAGGTTATTGACTCCTGAAGCCACAGCATTATAAATCACGTTTTGCCTATACACTAGGGCTTCGTATACTTTGACCAACTCAGTCAATTCCTCTCTGATTTTGATGTTGCTTGTTTGAGTCTGTGTAATCAATGCATCTATTCCGTTCAACTCTGACACGATGCTGTTTATCAAAGATACTACCCAATCAGGAATATCATTCCGTATAATATATTCATAACGGGCTACTTCTTTCCCTTTATCTCCTGCTATTATCAATGCACTCTCTCTTCGTTCCATCATCACTGCCTCCCCCATCATCATGTCAGATTCAGCATCCGCCATTGTTCAAAGTATGACCCAAATCTGCCCTTGAAAGATTCTGTGGTAGAAGTTCCAGGTTCCGAAGAAGGGTACTAAATTGAGGTCCCAATCAATAAGGAGTCTAGCACCTGCATCCTTCTGTAACTGTAGAAATGGCTCTTAGTCTGGTGTGTGGGTCATTTACAAGTCTGGGAGGACGATGGTTCTGATCGGAGCTAGCAGGATGACTATATTAGGGTATACAAGGGATTAATATTTTCGGAGGTGTGTGCGGTACAGGAGTTCTGTCTTTGATCGATGGATAGTGACAGCTAACACTAACTGGATGTAGTGCTCTTCTCGTATAAGCTCACAGTAATAGCTTCCCTAGGGAGAGAATCTCTTTCCCAGCTGGTATAGAGGTCGAAATCTGGTTTGTGGTACCAGCACTCTCCCTGTAAAATGTGGCAGCCAATATCCGGAATATAAAAGCACATAAGGGTCAAGAATCTTTGACACCTTAGAGGGTAGAAAGATAGCTTCCACAGAAGTGTTTCTTTGCGAACAATATAATGTAACACCGGAAGCATCACTCCAGGATTACCAGCACAAGTGGTATCCTTACTGTTTTCAGGACTTGCTTGCAATGGAAGTTATAAAGATTCGCTCTGGATGTGAAAGTCACTTAAAGAAAAAGATTCAAAACAAAGATGTTTGGCTTGCCAATGCGAATATTGTTAAGGCTTGTTCTCCTCGTCAAGAAGCTTGCCCTTCTACTCTCGGAGATTCTAGAGGTCTTTATACCTCTATCCTCTCACTCTAACAATTACTTCTATCTACACTTTTCTTATGAGCTCCTCTACCTAATCCTCCTTTCGCACCAATGCCCTTCCTGCCTTTCACCGCTCTTTTGGACATTCCGCATCTTTCCGCTTAGATCCCTAACTCAGACGAATAGAATCCCTACTGACATCAGTTTTTCAGACTTCTGTGGTCCGAACCTATCGTATCCTTTCGATCTCTCTGCTTTCAGGGGAATGGTATCCTTTCGATTGTGAGGGACATCAAAGACTTCGTCAGCCATACTGCAAATGTAGGTGCTTTCGTATCTATAGCCTCTCAGCTCCTTTTGCATTATCGATGGTATGAGCTGACAGAGCATAGCCTTAATAACCACCTGTAATTCCTTATCAGTGGTATGGTTGACTGCATGACAACTCATCTGATTTCGTTGGGTGCGAGTGATACTCTATGTAGTTTTGATGACCTCCAGGGATGGCGTTTGTACTATCCCGATACAGCTATCATCAAGTGATCGTAGGTGACTCCGCTCCGATGGCCATTGGTGATATACAACTTGTCAGGTGTAATATGAGCTGCGACCACAGCTTCACTATCACGGTCTTCAACTCTATCTATCCGTAATCTTTCTCCCTAAGTGCACTTCCATGCTCATTGATCATTCCCCATAAGTAAGGTTACATCTTCATTCGTAAATGTTAACGCGACACAGGTGCACTTCGGAGGTTCCACTCAGTTTGGGGGAAGGCAATCGTCAAGTATGCTTCAAAGTTTCCGCTCAGGTCACAGGATGGTAATCGTCAAGTGCTCTTCAGGGCTTCCGCTCAGATCGTAGGAATGTACTTGTCTAGTGCACCTGATCAAACGTATTTATAATCGGTCACTTCTTGCCAAACTCGATTTTCAATGAACTACAGGCCTTCAAGGGTAACTATCATAGCACCGATCAATCGACAGTTATAATGATATCATTGATGAGGGCTTTACTAGCACTTCGAGCTGTGACTGCTCTATAGGTTGCATTCGATTGTTCGTACATATATGATTGATATCATCGAATGTGTTTTGAGGTCTCTGAATGGTCTTGCAATTGACTCAGCTCACGTCAATCAACTCCAATAGACGGAATACTTATCCCAAATTATCACACTAGTGATGAATCTGTATGGGTTCTGAGTAGTGACATGTTGGAAAAGAAGTATCGTAGAACCAATTAATCGACATGTGAGTGACGTGGATGAAGGTCTGATTAGTTTCGATCATCTGTTCATATGCCATTGATCTCGTTGAATCTGTTTTCACAATCTTCTCGGTGTTGATCCTCATTGTCGGTGGCACGTTTCTTCCTGGTCAATTGACCTCAGAATCAACTCTGATTCGTCGCTGCCATCGTCAATTAACTTAATTTCGGTGTATGTATCAAGCTTCGATACTTATAGGTTGTAAGAGTATGTGTGTGAATGTATAATGCCCATGGTCGGTAATACGACTCTTCGAATCGATTGACCTCAGAATCGCCTCAGAATGGTATCTGCAGTAGTCAATTGACTTGATATAGGAATATTTATAAAGTCTCCATACTTGTAGGTCTCAGCAAGTGAGATGTTGTGATGCGTTCGAATTTGTCATGTTGAGTTGTGGCCTACTTGTTCAGCGAAACAATGCTCAGGGCTAATTGGCTTCAGAATCATCTCCGAATTATCCCTACTACCATCAATCAACTCAATAGGATGATTACTCGTCTTGTATCAACAATCTAGTGATAGTTATTGGTGTAGGTCTGACACCTCCAAAGGAGTAATCACGAATTCCCATGAGCGAAACGTATCTGGTGACTGAAAAGCGATTATAGTGTAAGGACGTACGTCCTCGTATCGATGGATACGTATAGATATGGTTGCAAACAGGAATAAGTGATAAAGATATCAATTGTAAGGTAATGTAAGTAAGATAATCACTACCGTGCAAAGGCACTTCGCGAGGTGACTATATATGAAGGGTGCCTACCTGGCCTCGGCTACCAAGTGCACTTACGTGGCCAAGTACGCCTGCGAGCCAAGTGCACTCTCAGGGCCAAGTGCACCTGGCACTGCCATTACATTGTCTATCTTTCGGAGGCTGTGAGGGCTACTGCAGTCAGTGCTACTGACCTAAGTGTACTTGGAGAAATTATGTAGATGACCTTGGCATGGTTTCCAGCGATGAATGACAGTGGTTGTGGTGATGATATGCCAATAGAGCATTTGGCACTCCCAACAGTACCTAGGAAGCTTGTGGAATCAAGTTGACTTATGGAGAGGAGTGAGAGTCAAAACGTAAGTGTATAAAGGTCATGGACTTGATAACCCTGATCCTTGACAGTCCCATGGTCGGTGGTTATTACTGTCTTATTATCTCCAGGTTCGATGAGCATGGGAGTAGGAAGTGTTTTAAAGGTTTTGGAGCTGGAGCGGAAATTGCACATGTAATAAGATACTTCCGAATCGATGCCCCATGTCATTGAAACAGTGGCTGCTGTAAGAGAAATTGCCACGGTGTCGGCGGTTAGTCAGAGAATGTCACAATCACAGCTGGTTGCCAGAGATGCTGTTACTATCGCCATTGCTGCATGTTACTTAACTTCAGTATACTGCACTTGAATTGTCTTGTAGTGAATGTAATTGCCCTTGAGGTGACCAGGGAGTCCGTATTGATAGTATGTACGCTCGTCAATTTCTCCTTTACTCTGAGCTAGTTTTCTCTTCCTGCAGTGTTCAGTTGTATGAGTATCTAACTTACAGTGGGTGCATTTGTACATCATATTTCATTTGTCTCCTCATTTATTTTCTCGTCCATATCTACTGTTGCCTTGGCCTTGCCCTGGACCACCATTTCTACTGTGTTGAATTTGAAGAGCTGATACCGTAACTGAATTGCCAATTTCCTTGGTAAGTACGGTTCGTTCAGCAACTTCGTTGAGTTCATCCATATTCTCCTGGGATGTTAGAGGTGGAATCTATTATTCGAGAATGTTTATGGTCATTTCGAATTCGTTTGATAAGGTTGTAAATATATGTGTTTTTGTGATTTCTTCAAATATTTGCTCATGAGTACCAATTAGTTTCTTTCAAATGGCGATTAGTCTGGTGAAGTACTAAGTGATGTGTTTGTCGCTTGTGAGTGTAGATAGTGTGAACTTGTATAGGATTTGAGTTCGTCCGATCTGTGATGCTGCATTGCCGAGTCGACACTGTTGAGTTTCTCCCATTTCGACTGAATCATCTATATTATCGATCCAAAGAAGTAGGTCAATGGAACATCTGTAAAGGCGTACGTCCTCGTACGTGTAGATATGAGTGTAGATACGGTTGCACATGTGGATTCGAGAATAAGATAGGTGGGTTCAATAGGTAAGGTAATCGATGGCGTGCAAGAGCACTCGCACGAGCTGACTATATACGGGGCGGATGGACGGTTACCCTGCCATAGGCCGGCCGCCATTACAACATCCAGTATACATCAGTGCTATCGCATTGTGGCTGGTTCATGTCAATTCTATTGTAGAGGGTGAAAAGCAACTCCTTGGCCAACGGAAAGAGGTTCTATTTCAGTGACAATATCATACTTTTTCTTTCAAATGAGAACACAGCAAATTGCCCATTTCAAAATACGATAGTTATCGTGGGTCAATTTTGCAATAAACCCGTGATCAGATTTGAATGAATCAGTAGTCATTGTGGAGGTGGTGGAGACTTTTTTGTATTGTTTGAAGGTGATGATGATATGCAACGATTGTGATTGTGTTGAGTTTAATTGTGAGGGTTAGGGTTGTGGAGGCTCTTGTAGATTGTGATATAAATAGAGTAGAGATTTTAGATGATAGTAGTAGTGGCTGCCGGACTCATAACCTGTTAAACTTATGGTTCTAAAGTTGTCCAATTGTCTATATATGTGGAGAATGACTTCTCTTATATACCATAGAAAATACGGTGTCATGATGTCAGGCCGAGGTCTGCAGGTATGATGCCGAGGCGTGGACGTCATGATGCCCTTCGCCTCCACGATGCCATAACTTGAAGCCCAACCATCAGAAGTGGGCGCATGGCCGCACCGTCATGATTAGATGACGGTGCCCGCATGGCCGCGTCGTCATGACTAGATGACGTGAGCCAAGTAGTATATAGTAATATTGTAGGCTCGAACCTGCTCGAGTGACCATATATGCTTGGAGCTGGGTTTTGGGTATGTGTTGTATCGATATCTAAGCCCGAATATGCTAAAAGTAGCAAACGCACTTAGATATAACCGTAGACCTTTCTCGTGCCCAGACGCTCTGCCCTAGCTCGTACCTCGTTAGCGCGTCTGGCGGATGGCGTAGCGCATGAGTCGAAAATCCGAGCCTGCGAGGATTTGAGGCTCACCAGGTGCGCTACGCCATCCTCCTAAGTCTGGCACGAGAAAAACCGCAGACTGTGAGGGACGCGAAATACTTTACTTTGGCTTCCGATGGGATCGGGCCACAATAGAGTAGAGACGTCAACGTGCGTCAGCGTACAAATAATCAATCAGAGGTATTCTCGATCACGAGCTCATAAAATACAAGGGTTACGACAGCATATCTAGTCGAAAATCAAAAGTTATTTGTATTTTGGTGTCAATAAGTCAGTAATTATGGCACACTGTTGTATGTACGTTGGCATGCAAGTGGTTACACGACGGCCGATTAACGGATCAAGGCATAGATCGATCCAAAGATAAGTTCCATTTCATATCAAAGATAGTCCCATTTCATAACAAAAACCCATCACCAAAGATAGCCCCATTTCACAAAAAAATGTCAAAATCAAAGAAAGTCCTGTGTTCATAAAACATAATCCAGATCAAACACAAGTAGCTCATTTCATGGAAAACCAAAATCAAGAAGGCCCCAAAAAAGAAACACCTTTCGTAGAACTACTGATCAAAAATTTGATCTGAGGCAACCAGCTATAAGGTCTGTCCTACGGAATTGCCTGCACGTTCCAGTTCTTGTCGTCAGTAGTGACAGCCCTGTAGAGCTCCACTCCGGAGGCGGTGGCACGCTTGAACAGAACATGCTTAGTTAGTCCGGAACTAACGTCCAAATTTACAGCCGCAATTCTGAGATCAGCTTCGGTAGTCGTGACTTGGGTTGGCTCCTTGGAACCTCCAACCTCCATGATATCGTTTTTCCTATCATGAAAATACAGTCTCCACTGGCTGGACCAACCAATGCCGGCAATACCAGTTCCCGGTTGCGCGTAGAACGTATCAGATACGTATTGGGGAACTTCGTAATGTTAGTCCAAAACATAATCGAATGAGTCTTTTCTAAGAACTTACCGCCCCAGCTGGTGTTATTTCCATTCCAGACCAGCATTTGGATACTTCCTATGCTCCTCTGATAGAACAAATGGATAGCGTTACTCGCCGGAATAAGGAGTGCAACAAGTGCTGAGCCAACAGCGACGTCACCCGCGGGTACGGTGTCGTTAGTGGGTGTACCACCGGTAGTGGCTACTCGAGACCTCCGAATACTATTGTCTGAAGCCTGGAAGAAAAGATGGAACGTGTTCTGGAGGATTGCTGCGCTGGTGTGGGAGTTTTGAGCAGCAACAAGACTCTTCCCATTCAATGGGCCTTCGATCCAGGTAGTAGTACCGAACCTCTGTTCAAAGTTTTGGATATGGTTTCTAGCGTTGAGGAAGAACACATTCTACAGCTGTTAGTCCGGAAGAGTGTTTCATAAAGTGATATAACATACTCGGTTTCCTGCAGCATCAACGGTGCTAGCAACGTTTGAATTGCTCCTAGCTGCCTGATTGATATCGGAAAATGATGAAGTTCCCGCACTGGTCGGGACAGCTGCGTCCGTTACAGTTGTTTCGATCCGCTCATACTGAACGAAATAGGACGTCGTTGGTGCTGTCGGGTGGGCTGATGCTGCAATCGCAGATCCCACGCTGGTTACGTGAACAGGAGCGGACATGGTGAAGATGTGGTGCGTTCAGGTTCGTGATGATTTTGATGTTTGAGGGGCGCTAAAAATATATATATTGCAATATTGTTTGAAGGTAGCTGGGGAAGATAGATTGTTCGAGGGCACTGGCGACTTGGAGAATAGGCGGCTGCTGGCGAGTTTTTATACTACTGGATCTCTCCAAAGCTCCTTGTAAAACCAATTCCTACCAGAGAAGCTTCGAAGCATAGCGAACACAACACATCACCCTCAACACACAAGAAATGAAACTGCACTAATGCACACATCTGTAGAAACAAACGAAAGAGTATATTCTCTTGCGCATAGTGGAGGGGTGTACGTAATTGCTGGTACGCTTTTGATCCATAATAGGATATGGCCAGAAAAGTACATCGTGACTTTAATGAGCGGGCGAATGGCACCACCGCTCCTTCTGGGAATTATGGTGGGTATGCAAAGCAAAAACATCTCACGAACCCACACTAGCATGCTAAACTCACTCACACAGAATTCATGCATTGGATGAACATCTTGGAGCCTATGGCCATAGTTCTACTACAACGTGCTGTTGTTAACGGTCCGTATTTACCATTGTGTATGTGCAACTGCCGCAGCTATGTGAAACAAATTCTCTTGCATCTGCAGCTTGAATTGGCACGAATAACTGCGAGTGTGATACGTTGTGAAATCCGAATTTGGAAGCCTAGATGCGTCGGTCAGTCGCTCAGCCCAAAATCCTCATGTCAGGTGCGTATGGTGAAGTGTTTGGTGCACGATCGCGGGAAAAACTAAAATCATGTTGAGCTGCCGGCATGCCTGTCGTATTTCCCCGCTTCAAATTCCCCGCTATCAAATCCCACCATTGAACTCTAGCTCTCTCTTGAGGTGCATCGATCAGACTCTCTCTAATACCCGGATAAACAGTATCATGCTCTAATTCTTTGGAACTGTAAGTGCTATTCGAATTCGCCTCAACATAAGCACACGCACAAAAGGTCGCAGCAACGACTCTCAAAAGAGAGTCAACACTGTACCAAATGCTCTTGAATTGTGGGAAAAAATGCATTGCGATTGTTTTAATTCATTAGCCCAAAAATGAGGACCTACAGCCTCGGATATACAGGTAATAGGTCTGGGGCTAGACGTAGAGATTGGTGTTTTGGGGGGATTCCATTATTTATTCAACTGGTGTGCGGTGGTGTAAGTACTAAGTAGTACTGTAGTTTCTCTAGCCAATAAAGTTCCATACCAAAGTACGGTGTGATAGGTACTTCTTAAGTGCTTCGGAGAGGTTAGTTAATGCGGTATAAGTCAATAACAAGCTTAAGGGTGAGCCGAAAAACTACTTAAGTACTAATGAGAGAACCGGGATTTTATGAATGTGCTCTTTCCGTATCAACGGATTTGTTGAATGATACTCTCTGTATATTCTGATGGTTGACAGCAAGTACTGATGATGAACTTTAAGACAAACAGAAAATGTTAAAAAAAAACCTCCGCTTCTTACAACTGTGCTTATAATTAGTATTACCTAAGTACCTACTGTAGATTGTTGTGAAAAAGCATATCTGGGGGTCACTTTAGGTACTATGAGGGATGATTCGGAAACGAGATTAGTTTTTAAATCATCCGTTTGATCTATATGCATATGTTCCGTACGGTACGCAACCCATGACCACTCGCGACCTGGAGACGGTTGGCATCTCGAAAGCCCATTAGCGACCTGGAAGCCAACCTACAACCCGCGAAGATGGTTAGAGCCAATCGCAGAACTTGTTTGGTGGTGCTTGGGATGGCGAGTTCAAGGTCTTACTCCGCTTGCGGGGAATATTTTAACCCGAAGAATTATTGTCTTCAAAGTTCCCATTTGCATTACAAGATTCAATGATGACGGCAGTGTAGAAAGTAGTGTTAAGCTCCATTCACGAATTCACCCCGTCCGCGGATGGGGTGGCGCCATTGGTGGTAGTGGTGGAGGTGGTACCACAAAAGCTTCGTGACGGGCATTATGATGGCGATGTAATTGCGGGAGAATTAATTTGTATGAGCGATGTATTGTGGTGGTTGAGACTGGACACCCTGTTCGCTGATTCCGTGCATGGGGCTTAACAGAAATCGCGCAATTTCAAGGTATAGAGAGAGAGCGAGATTTCAAAAAACAATACAGAGGTTAGAGAGATTGTCAATTCACAGATAGCCAGCTCCACTCTCATCACCGCCAACTCCCCCACCACAGGTTTGTGAAACTTTGCAGTGTAAATATAGAGAAGAAATTTTGTATGGTCGTGGATGGTAGACGGTTTGCAACCGCTCGCCCATTCGTGAGATAGACTCTAAATGTTGTGAACTGGCGACCGCAGTTCGCGAACCGTGGGGTTGCCGCTGGTACGGAACACATATATATGGCTATCCACCCGCTTATTTTTACCTCATCCCTTATTGATATATCTCCGAGTCGCACTCAGCCCTCTCAGATTTGTGGTCTAGTTTTGCATTTGTACCTCGCTAAACCACATACTTTAAATCTTAAAGCAACTTGAAAGCGCCACGCCGTGATTTAGGGCTAAGGGTCATGTCGGCGTGTACTAGACAACCCCATTCCCCAACACCCCCACTTGTATCTTTTGTTATTGTCAAAGACCGCTATTAGCGAGTTAGTAGGATATTAACTTTGGTCTCACAGTATGTAGTAAGGACCATTTAAAATAAGTTCAACGGCAGATTTTCGGCTTGTAGTCCGGGTGCAATCTAGAGATCTCGCGCATATCGTGAGAACAATGTAAAAACATAGTCTTGTTTATGGGGCGTCAAGCGAAGAATGAAACAAAGCTATCTTTCGTGCCACTATGAATGCATGCAGGGCAATGCATGAATCCATCAATGTGGCATGACAACATTCTACACTGCCTTTATGAGCGGTCATGATTGACGGCAGCATTGGAACAGCTACGTATACGGGCCTACGGCCGAACCATCCCCACCGGCGCACCCCGAGTCTTCTGTATGACTGAGAGCCATCTACTAGTTGATTCGTCAGTTGTTTTGTTTCAACCTTGTTGCCTTTGACATAAGGTAGTTCCTTTCTCAGCGCCGTGTGTTTTTAGTAGACTTGCCAGATATATCGAGATCGATGGGTGCCTTATACCCTCTCTTCCATGGCAAAAGAAAATCGAACTGCACAGTTAAATTTGAATTCTAATACTCGCTCCCGGGGCTCTGCAAGTTGCGTAATCACGTCAGTATAAAATAAAAATTCCAATCATCTTTGGATCCCATGAACCTGTCGAGCTATTGACATATGCATTAAACTACCAAGGCTACGAACTAGACGCTGTGTTTACTTGTACAATCTCTTGGTGATTATGACTGCTGACGAGTGGTGGCGGTTTCAACTTTCATTCTCAAGCAATCTTCCCACTATGAGCTTCAGCAACGATATCGATATATGCCTAGACCAGTGCAAGAAGTGGTTTTCAGCTTGCGCCCCATCGTTTTGCAGTCCACCACAAACCACCACGTGCACTCAATGCACCCACACAAAGGAAAGTAAAACCAAAGCAGAGTGAAAAGTTTGCACCTCATGCTGCTCATAGTGCATTCTACGCGATTCAGCTCGCGATACGACGTTGGTGAGTGGTGAATTTGAATATGGAACGCACTCGAGAGAGACTTGAGAAGACTTGTGACTTTTGGTTGTCAATACTACAGGTCCAATAGAAAATCCGGATCTAGAAATGTGTGTATAACCCTGCATGCGAATCTGCGAGCACAGCCGAGCTGGGATGCTGCATGCACATGCGTTTTCTCTCGTCCGCAGATCGATGGAGTACATTAATTCCAGATAGAGTTGACCGGCGGCGGGTGCTAATGCACTCTCTGAAGTCGTCAAAGGGAAGTTAGGTAGTAGAAAAAGCATCTATAACTATTCTTTGCGGAAAAAGCAATGCGGTTTCGGGCTGCGGGGCTGTCGCCGTGGGGAAAATAATCTGGGAGCTAATCGCAACAATGTGGTACCCTACAGCGGGTAGGATTCAAGCCACGCGTCCGGAGTACATACTGAGAACCTTTTCAAATCCGGTTTATTTGTAGCGTCGCCGGTGACCTATGAGGCCTGACGGCAGTCTTTATTCGCCCCGCTCATGAGTGTAGTGAACTGGAAGGGTGCGCATATGAAACCAACCCGGCGGCACTACAAATAAACCGCTTACAATCAAATTCTATGGTAAAGATACGTACCTACATAGATTCCATCACCGTAGTACTAGTGCGATGCTGTCTAAAATTTCTCCTCAGGCTCCCTTGCTTTCAGAATGTTGAATAAGTCGGACAAGTGTTAGCTGAATCTTGGCACGCTAGAACCTTGGATCCATACACGGCCCGTTCCGCAGCATAATTGCATGGTGTTCCGCCGAATTACTGTATAGTAATCGTAAATCGCTCCTGTCACACTATAGTGGGGGACTGGGCAAAATTGGGCGCGGACATTCAAAAATCGGACGTTACACACACACAAAATGACCCCTGTCTCACACATGATTCTTTTTTTTGACCATATAGTGGACATTCCCTCTGAACCCCAATTTTTATAGTGCCTCAACCACAACAGATATTTTAATTTTGAAAACTAAGATCGATAGAGCTGCTTAAACTGAGCCGATCTTAGTTCTCCAATTAAAAAAAATTTTGTTTCGGTGGCGCTGAAAACTTTCTACAAAGCGGGTTCAAAACACCCCAGTCGAAGGCGTCCCCCACCATAGCTATTGGTTAGTAACATCTTTTTTGAGAACATAGTAAGAATGATCCCAGTTCGGGGTGCAGAGCACCTGATTCGTTTCAAAATTCACGACTGCCCAGCTGAATCAAAGTTTTCACAATGTGACGACGCGAAGCAGATAAAATGGGATTTGTTTGGGTTGGCACACTAAATCCGTCACCCCCACAACCACCAGGTCCACCACCACCACCACAACCACAACCACAACCACAACCACAACCACAACCACAACCACCACCGTTGATCATTATTCAACGAGGTAATTTTTGTTAGTCAGAGGCTGAAAGGACTACATCGGTTCCAAACCCCTGCACAATGATCATATGAGGGGCAACAAATTAGCAAGGGTTTGGTATGCGTCAACGTTGCCAATTCCATCGTATATTCCTACCTAGGTATATATCACATCTTTGTATCATATTTCAGTGGTCCTAACTGTTTGGCAGTAGGATTTGATGTCGACACGTTCGTGGTGTGTCCCGAATTTCTGCACTCCGGTTTCCGGCAGACAGCTGTGGATCAGAATCAAAAACCTCTGGGCATCACGTTCAAGGAACCCATCCGATATTCTGACATCGCTCCAACAATCCTTTTCATTCGGGTCATCTGACCGTCTCACAACTACGTCTGATCAACGAGAGCACACAGTTTTGATATCGTTGTTTTTCTCGCACAGATTTAAATTAAACCCGACCACTGGCTAGTACTATACTAGTCCTAGTCCTTCACGCCGATGCTTCTTCGCCTTTTCCCTTTTCCCTGGCACCCCATCTCTGAAAGCAGTAACTAGTAGGTGAAACGTTGCTGGTCAGCGCAAAATATAACTATGGACCAGTTAACATTACAAACAGTTGCCACTAACCGTTCACAACGTCGGTGCATCACTTATGATGAATAGAGCAGTTTCCGCAGCTGCTGCCTCCCGGTGCACACTGGTGGTGGCAGGCTGTTGATGCCAACAAACGATCGTTAGTTAATCAGGAATTGGATTGGGAGGTAGATATTCATGGAGCAGAGAATCTCACAATTACAATAGTGGTCGTCAACAGGCTCGGTAATATCCAATCCAGCCATGATGAGTGTTTCGAGAAGTTGTTAAAAAGTTGGAGTGTAAGAAGGTAGTGGAGTTCAATCGTAGTTTTGCGAGTAGCTATGTAGACCAGGTGTGAATCGTTTTTACTGGCAGAGGGTCGGAGTTATATAGCTGAAGTGCAAGGCAGAGATACGATCCACTCACATAACCTCCACCACCACTGCAGATAATATACTGTGAGATATTAAGTGTATTGTAGAGATTATCGATAATACCATATCCATACCTAACACCTACTAGAATGTGGGATATCGCTGAGAATCAGAATTCCCTATATCCCCGAAACAGTCCTTTCTTCTCCGCTATCCAACTACGATCCAGCCGAAGTTCTAGTCCGCTGTTCGAAAGCCTCTCTTTTTTCTAGGTGTCGTATTAGAGTCGTGTTCGCCGGTGCTGGTGCATGAAGATACTGCAGTCAATGATCTAATGTGGTCATTTTGTTTCGGGGTAGGTGGCAATTGAGGGTGTTGACCAGAGCTGATGGTTGCCGGCCAAGATCCGTGGAAACTCAGGACCGCATATATGAGACAAAATATGAAACATTAAGTTCGCACCCCTTAACTCTAGATTCCAAGGCCCGAACTTTGAGGGCTGCCATTGCGCATCCGTTTAAAACGATGCTAGACTCAGATACGTAGGTTGATATCGCACAGAGAGCACTACGTTTCTTGCTGGTCGAAAATTTCAAAACCTGCTCGAACTTCGAGGTGAGGCTGAACCACGGTTTCAAGGAGAGCACATCAAATCGGTCACCACAGAGACGGATTTTCATCGAAGCGTTGGCGACGAATCAAAGATTGAGAAGGTGGTTTAGATGGTGAGGAGCTCGAGTTCACGCCGCGTAATACACAGCGACTAGACCCTGGCTCTGATGCATTTTACCAGCCGCCTGCAGCTGGATAATGGGCAAGATTACCCGAATGAAATCGAGTGCCTTGTCCAGTGGAACTTTGGTTTCATGATCTCTTGAGAAGATAGTTATTCCAGTTGTGAAAATATGCAGCGTCGCATCTACGCATCTGGTTTTTTGTTTTTTTCCTTGGCCGACAGGCAGGGTGAGGGAAATCGTTGTCATTCTTTTACCTATCAAGAACGAACGTGGCTGCTGCAAAGCATCGGCCTCAATGATCATCATCTGATGACCTTTGGTCTGGTTCTACGAAAATGAGGACTCGAGTTGGGAATACAAAAAGAGAAACGTAATCCGTATAAAGTTGAGAGCTGGAGGTAGAAAGTTGAATGACAGAGAATAAAAACTTTAGATGAACAAAACAAAATATGCCGATGTCTGTATGCAAGTATTTCTGGTGTGGAGAAAAGCTTCTGTGCCACTGTCAAACATTGAGGCTCTGCGGGAACTAAAGTACCCGTGCGGGTACTCTGGGTTTGATTGTTTGTAATCATACTGTATTCGGCCGCTTGCGGCCATGACATTTAAATACACAACTTCTCCAATACTTCCACTGCAAGCAGCTTCCAAGTCACATCTCCCCTTCAACTACCCTTCATCCCCATAAGATTAACTAATACTTCCATACTCCTCTATCCATCACTCGCCCCCTATCTAATCCTCCATAATTCTTCCCATGTTGGTGTGATGAAAAATTTCCAGTACCACCTGTATCGCCATGTCATTGTCATAAACCTGAGATATCGGAATCTCCAGACTCCTTTGCTATCTTCATTCCCTCTTCATCTCCTTCCAACGATTGTCCTATTGCTGTGTCTACCTTTTGTACTATTGGCACAGATGGCCTCTTGTTTGCCTTTCATATTGATAGTACTAATACTTATGACTTTCCTTGTTTCCAATGTAGTTAGGATATATTCCTGTGAGTGCATGTCCCACATTGAGTTAAAAGTACATTGATGCAATGGACTTCCGAGAGGTGTCCAAACTAAGATGCATCCACTTCTTGCTGTTCATTCTATATACCATTCCTTTCTTGAACCTTATTGTTACCCACTGCTGTGTATTGTTTCACTTGGCGTCTGTAATACCGGGAGCATGAGCTGTTCTGCAGTATAATTTTAAGATAGTAGAGTGGATAAGGTGGTAGTTTCTTGGCTACTACTTTGTTAAATAACGGTAAAAACTCATGATAATCTTTTGGAATTACGTCCTCCAAAGATTTTTCCCGTAAGTCCTTCATTCACAGGGCTTTATTAATATTGTACACGGTTACCACATATACCATGAGTTTGTGCTTCTTTGTTTGATGCATAAATGGTGTTGCAGGTACTACGCATATATCGAATTTGGGTTAGATTGTTTCTTTTACTGTTTCCAAGTGATTTCCCCATACCCATACGCTCAAATGATAATGGCAAGTTGTCCGGCAGTAATTACCCTCAAATCCAATTTGTCTGTTCTGGAACTTAACCAGAACATTGTGAATCTGTAAAGAAGGAAGTTTGAACACAATGGGATTATGTCATAACTTTGTAACAAACGCTGGCAGTTGTTCTTGATGACCCTCAGGCTTTATTCTGAGTTTGAGCTTGGCCATTGATGTGATTGTTCCTGATTTGATTGGTCTGCCACTGTGGTGGGAAAATCGTTTCCACCACTAAATCTACGAAAACAGAGTGGATTCGCTGGTGGGTTAGAGTTGTTGAGGCTCTGCATCACGCCATCGCCAGGGGTTCAGACTTTATATGGATGCGCGTGACACGTATCCAATCATCATCTCATCTTATTCCTTCTTCTCTCTTTTGTTTCTTAGTTTTGAGCCAATCAAGTATCATCTCGCTGGGGCTACTCCCTCCCAACGCTTCTCGAAACCAAGCAGCACTTTTGCAGCTTCCTATTGGTTGCTGCCGTGCAAAAATCCTTTTCCTGGATTTTCTCTCACAATTGGAGTCCAAACACGGATTTCGTTTCGGAAAGCAGAGTACGGGAACGTAAGCCTGCAGCGAGAGCGTAATAGATGAAGTCAGGGATGATACAGAAGTTAGGAGGAGCAGAAAGTTGTTTTTGGACCGATACAACGCGTTACTAAGAGCGAGACAATTAACAGCGATTAAGAAACACAAGAAGGATATCAAATCCCATCACCATTACGAATATCAGTCCATCTATCACCAACCTTATAGTTATCTACCTTTGAACCGGAATCCTGCAAACCTGCTACGATGGATATCACAGGATTACTCGTGGAGGCTATCACCATATATCGGAAAGCAATGTCCCTTCCGAAGACACTAGGTGTACCTGTATTCTGTGGTGCAGATATCACGAAATTCCTCTAACAGTACGAGAGCTAGGCCGCCTTTACTGCTACCCACGTCACCGAGAGCAGAGTTATCGCCATGTTTCCATACTACTCCATGCAGAGCGCGCAAGTGCGAGAGACGGTTATGATAATACACGGCTACACAGATCGAAACTGGGCTGCACTCAAGAAAGAGATACTACTTGCATTTCAGTATGCTGACATCCGGCCCGATTCACTCGTCTACATGGTTCAGTATCTTGTACAACTCTGTGCGACCTTGTGAGATAGCCATAGAGGTTGTGACCATGTGGAATTCGGAGGTCTTCATCAGACGGAATCCCTCAAGTCGTTTCTCCGAACCTATGATCACATCAGCGGAGTGGTTACCGAACACTGGATGATGTCTGAGTATGAGAGGACGGACATGCTGCTGCATGCACTGCCTATTAAGCTGTTGAAGAAGGCAGTCACCAGGCTCGGCATGCATCTGCTTGAGCTGAGCACGTTCGACTATGTGTAAAGGCGTACGTCCGTGTACGGCCTCGTATAAGAGTATTTGGATAGATATGGTTGCAAACTTGGATTCGAGAATGAGGTATATTCAATAGGTACTAGTAAGGTTATCGATGGCGTGCAAGAGCACTCGCACGAGCTGACTATATACTGGGCGGATGGACGGTTACCAGGCTGCCATTACACTATGGCAAGCTCCACAGTTGGGTCACTGCAAAGATCACTGTAGCTGAAGCCCTTACGATTTTTGAGTTTATGGCTTCCAAGTGTCCCACAGCTACCGAAATGACCTCAATGTCTACTTCTCTAACTCTGTCGACTTCTCCGGCTCTCACAACTTTGGCTTCCACCACACTCATGGCTTTCACTCCTTCGACTCCCAAACCTCCTCTGGCATTTTCAATCTCTGGCACTCCGACAACTTCTCCGACTAGACAGAGTCCGCAAGTCCTTTGATGGCGATTTGTCAATCTGCACCCTGTAAGATCCACGATTCTGTGCCGACATAAGCCTGTACCCCTGAACTGCCCCAACGATCCTGTGCCACCATACCATCAGAAGCCCACTCTTCCATATTGTCATGCCAAGTAGCAGCCGTACTACTACTGCGCTGATGACCACAACTTCCGGAAGTATATCGACCTCCATGCGAATCTGGAGAAAGGTCTCATCAGCATCAATGACAAGGGTTGACTAGTGTTTGGACGTACATGTAGTGAGATACCAATGGAACCAGCTATTCGTGACTACTGTACGATGAGAGATTATGCACGGACTGAAGCTAGGTTCCTGCTGCCACCATCGCCACTGACACCGCCATCTTCACTGTCACCTGCCTGTCCGGTTTTATCATCGCCGCCGCCACTACCACCACCGCCACCAGCACAATTACCACGTACCTCCGTACCGCTCCCATCACCTGTTACACCTCACAAAGCTGTATATCGCCAAAGGCAATTGGAGCGGGGTCACTTACGATCAATCGATGATAGCCGCATCGGGATAGTACAAGCGCCATCCCTGGACGTTATCGAAACTATACAGAATATCACTCGCACCCAATGAAATCAGATGAGCTGTCATGCAGTCAACCACACCACTGATAAGAAGCTAGAAGTGGATATTGGGACGATGCCCTGCCAGCTCATGCCATCGATAGTGCGAAGACAGCTGAGAGGCTGTTGATACGAAAACACCTGCATTTGCAGCGTAGCTGATGAAGCCTCTGATGTCTCTCACGATCGAAAGGATACCATTCGTCTGGAAGCAAAGACATCGAAAGAATACCATAGGTCCGGACCACAGAAGTCCGAAGGACTGATATCAGTAGGGGTTCTATTCGTCTGAGTTAGAGATCTGAGCGGAAAGATGCGGAAGGTCCAAAAGAGCGGTGCAGGGCAGGAAGAGCATTGGCTCGAAAGGAAGGTTATGTTAGGGGTTTTCCCTTAGCAGGTGCACGAGGTACGGAGGATGTCCATGGCAATCTGCGTTACGTCACCTGTCACTATGGTTGATCGATGTCACACCCGCAGCTATCCCATCCTCTGAGCGACGAAGTCCTATGCGACATACAAGCCTATCCAATACCGAGCCCAGACAAAGCGGAATGATTAACCCGCGTGAGGGCAGTGCACCTTCTCGATCGAACAGCGATAGTCACGACACTTAGCTGGCGGATTCATCAGGCCCGCACACTTAGGGTGGTATGCTACTATATACCTAGGCCCCCGATAGTTAGGGACGTCATGAGTTGATGAAGCATGATCACGCCATTGTGGGGACTTTCGGTCAGCCGTGCATGATCATTTCGACCAGAACTACTTTACCTTATCAGTAATATGGGACAGCCGGCTAGAGCGGGGTTCGCCTCTACACTCACCGGCAGGCACACGTCAGAGTTCGAGAAGCGGGACTTTACTATGGGGATAACTATACAGTCTAGGGACTCCATATGTTAACTGCGCCCCGGTAGTTCAGTCTACCTATTGAGAGCTTGTGTGTGGGTCGACTTCCCGAGTAACGACAGATCACAGGTGGTCTGGTCTGACATAAGCTGCAGCCCTGCAATGGGAGTAAAAGCCAGCGAGATGGGAGGTGCGATACGTGGCATAGCAGCAGCTGGTCGCCGACGCAAGTCTATGAGGGTAAACATACCCCTGCAACCCACTATCTGATTTAACATTGAGTCGAGAGATCTAAGAGGAAGTGATGGTTCGATGAACGTGTCAGCGGTCATTGCCGAAACCTGTTTTCTGCGTAAGCATACAGAACAGAAGAAAAGCAAACGGGCATATTTGCTACGTGGCAAAACCTGGCGGCATGAGGATAACCTATGGGATGCCTCGCACTTTAGAAAGTGCCGAACGTCAAACGGAAAAGAAGCGCAACCTACCGAGATTGAGTAACCAGCCTAACGATCGGAGGCCATAGCTATCTTAGTACAAACACTGAAATCATAGAGAGTAGACGAGTAACTCGCTCTATAAAAGAACTGCCTTTGCACCCGCAAAGTAAAACATCAAACTATAGCAGCAATCCACAGTCAGAACACAACAGCGGACGACAACTCTAAAATATTATTGAGTTTTCTACTTTTAAAAGATATATGTCTTTACATTTTCGAGACCTTGACTCTATTGTTCTTTACGCACACGCCCTTTGTGAAAGAGCAGTCACCCCTCACGATTTCTTGTACGCACGCGGTTTCATTGCATACTACGACATTGCATTCGAATACTGTCATTGGTTTTACACCGGTAAACTTCCTTCAGTTTATTACGATACCTCTTCCGAGGACGAGGAAGAATCCTACTCGGAGTTTCTCCACGGCGAGGAAGATTTTCAGGACACCTACGACTTCTAGGAAGTAGGCGGCCATACTTACGACGGCACGTTGGTCATAAGTATCCCCGTAACAGGTTAGGTAGAGGAGCTCAAGAGAAAAGTGTAGATAGAAGTAATTGTTAAAGCGAGAGGATAGAGGTATAAAGGCCTCTAGAATCTCCGAGGGTAGAAGGGCAAGCTTCTTGACGAAGAGAACAAGCCTTAACAATATACGCATTGGAAAGCCAAACATCTTTGTCTTGAATCTTTATCTTTAGTGACTTTGACATCCTGAGTGAATCTTCATAACTTCCATCGCAAGTAAGTCCTGAAAGCAGTAAGGATACTACTTGTATTGGTAAATCTGGAGTGACGCTCCTGGTGTTACATCACCGGAACAATTGACACAGCTAGTGCGAGAGGTTACGGAGCACTTTGCGCAGCCTCACCCAAGACAAACAACCCGCCCGCCACCAGCAGCAAGAAAAGTAGGAAAGCTTGAGCAGCAGTGATCGTTATGTGTCTAATCAGGTGTGCTTTGCACAAAAGGCCGTGGAGGGGAAATCCATTTCCATTATGATTGTCACTGGCCAGAGAAGCGGGCTTGGAGGTACCAGAGACATTCTTGGAGGTGTGAGAGGTATATTTGAAGAAAATCAGATGGGAGGTGAACGCTTGGAGGATATGCCGGTTGCGGAGAAACAGGATTGTGAGCACCGTCTCATTCAACCGGGACATTGGGAATGAGCGAAGGATAGTGAGCACCGTCTCATTAAATCGGAACGATGGGAAGGGTACGGAGTGAAGGATGGACGTTGGAGAATCGTCAGTACCGTCTTGTCAAACCGGGACGAAACTGCTGGAGTGGAGAGTACAGTGGAGGATAAGGTACGGACGATTGTGAGCACCATCTTGTTAAACCGGGACGACAGAGCTGGAGTGGAGGATAAGGCTGAGGATTGTCAGCACCATCTCATTAAATGGAGACAACATGACTGGAACGGAGGACACAGGAACGATGTTGGAGGGTTGTGAGCACTGTCTCGTTAAACCGAGACGATATGGAGGGAGTGGAGGGCATGGCTGTAGCGGAAGAATCATGTTAGAGGGTTGAGAGTATCATCTTGTTTTACCGGCACGATCAGCACCGACTGTAACCGGGATGATGTGCACCGACCTCAAACGGGACGATAGGCACTGACCTCAAACGGGACGATAGGCACCAACCTCAAATGGGACGATAGGTACCGACTTCAATCGGGACGACATGGTTCAGGTGGAGGTGCAGAATAGGAGGATCAAATAGAGTAGGTTTTGGGCCGGGTTTGGTCGTTTGTTTCTTATGGTTCTGTTTTGTTTTCTTCTCGTTTTTCGTTTGGTATTTGCTTCTCGTGTTTGACTCATTTCGCCTTTCATTTTCGATTTTCATTGGAAAGATGGCTAGAAGGATCTTGTGGGAGGATTGTAGAGCAGGAACCATGTGTGCTTCACACTCTGTGGCCAGGGAGAAATTATTATGGGAGAATCGTTCCCACCACTATACACATGAAAAGAGAGTGGATTCGCTGGTGGATTAGGGTTGTTGAGACTTTGTATCACACCATCGCCAGGGGTTCAGACTTTATATGAATGCGCGCAACATGCATCCAATCATCATCTCATCTTATTCCTTCTTTTCTCTTTTGTTTCTTAGTTTGCAGCCAATCAAGCATCATCCCGCTGGGGCTACTTCCTCTCAACGCTCCTCGAAATGAAGCCGTACTTTTGCAGCTTCCTATTGGTTGCTGCCGTGCGAGAATCCTTTTCACGGGAAATTTTCTCCCATACCGTCTATGACTTCTAACTCTCTTGTCTCCCATAACTTTTCATCTTCTAACTGGTAATGGTGAATTCAATCCTTGTCTACAAAGGCTATTCCTGTGGTTTCACAGTCTATTAAAGCATACGTTATAATGGTATCATTTCCAACTTTCAGTGAACATTTCACAATGAGATGTCTGCTTTGCATTGAAGACTCTATTAATCCAATGCTGAAAATAGAGAACTGCGAAACTCCAAAACTAGGACTAACTTCTGTTGACAAAGGAGATTTGTTTCTGTTACAATGGCCATCCTTATTGCACTGGCCTAAACTCTTCCTGACTCCGGTTCTTTTTCCTTTTCCTTTTCCTTATCGTGATCCAAATCTGCCTTAAACCTATTTATTTCCAACGGTGCCAATACTGCTTTCAACTTTCTTGGGCAACCTGCTGCCCAAATACCGTGAATACCTACAGTACATCTATAACTCTCATTCCCTTCTCTTTTTCTGTTCCTCTGGAGTAATCTTCTTTTCATTTGACCACTGATAGGTCCATGGGGGCTGGGTCAAGGTAGCCTGGTACTGTTCTAGCAGGTACAGTTTTGGTGTCGGAGTGGTAAGGTCGGGTTTCTTGGAAGCTACTGTGAATCTGCTGGATATCCTTTCCGCTGCTCTGGCCCTGATTTGGGAATCCCTTTTTGAACAAAGCTTGACTTAATCTACAATGTTATTCAGAATGTCACAGTGCTGTTGTGAGTCCTCAAGCTCTTCACATAATACAGACTGGAGGGCGGCGTTTCTTTATACTGCTGTTTTCTATTTGACATCAGCGATGTATCTCTGAAACTCAGCATAGTAGTGGGAACGCTTTGTATCATTTTGTCATAGCTTCATTACCTCTCTCTCTGCCATCGCTTGTTGATCCTGGTCTCCAAAAGACAACTCGAGTATTTCCACCAATGTGTTCAAATCTGTGAGTCTAACATATTCTGTTGTTTCCACATATGGTTGGATTCCCTCCTGTGCTACTCCTTCCAGTCAAGTTAATAAGTATCTCATTGTGGCCTGTTCGTTGATAAATTGTCAGGGTTGATCCGCGATCTTTAGGGCTAGCTGCATTCTACAACCCCAGAGTATCTTTCTGTCCTGTCCTGATAAGTGTAAGATCTTGCTTCCTTTGTTATCGCTTTCGGAACCGCTTTCATTGCCCACCTTTGCCAACACCAAAATCCTATCAACCTGATCGCGATATCTTTTGGTTTCAATAGTTTGCAATCACATCAGCCAAAAAATTTTCCATCCGGATGTAATGGCTCTGTCAGAGTGGACACACTCCATCAGAGCTATCAGAGATACCTCCGGGTCGGTGGCACTTACTCCGCGCCTGATATCAATACCATATGTCACGTTGAATATCGCCCTCCGATCGCAGTTTCACCATTTCTTCTCGCTCTGTCGGTCTCCTATTATATACGAACACTATGACGTTGTGGCCAACTGTGACCATACACCAGAATAGGTTCATTGGGTCCAGCCGAGAGCCAGCCTGGCTCGATCACGTCCAGCCAGCCGAGACCCAGTAAAATGGCAGTGTCAGGTGTACTTGGCTTGTAAGTGCACTTTGCCTCGGAAGTGTATTTGGCTCGTGAGCACACTTGGTCTTGTAAGTGCACTTGGCTTGCACTTGGCTTCGTAAGTGCACTTGACCTGGCAAGTGTACTTGGCTTGCACTTGGCTTCGTATGTGCACTTGGCCTCGTAAGTGCACTTGGCCTCGTCAGTGCACTTGGCAGCCAAGGCCGGGTAAGCGCCCTTCATATATAGTCTGACCCTTTTCCACCCTCTTACTTTCAACCGTATTTGCACTCTAAGTTCTAAGTTCTAAGTTCTAAGTTCTAAGTTCTAAGTTCTAAGTTCTAAGTTCAACTCTATGATACTTCTCTCTCTCACTCACAGTTACCCTCTTTATTTGCAATGCTAACAGATGTACAGACAATTTCAACCGAGGTAACCAGATGGTCCTTATCTGTAATGGCGGTGCCAGGTGCACTTGGCTCTCAAGTGCACTTGGCTCCCAAGCGGACTTGGCCTTCCCAAGTGCACTTGGCTGCCGAGGCCGGGTAACCACCCTTCATATATAATCACCTCGCGAAGTGCTTTTGGCACGCTAGCGATTATCTTACCTACATATTGTACAATTGATCTATATTGCTTATTCCCGTTTGCAACCGTATCTACACGTATTCATCCATACGAGGCCGTACGAGGACGTACGTCCTTACACTATAATCGCTTTTCAGTCACCAGATACGTTTCGCTCACGGGATTTCTTGATTTCTTTACTTTTTCGACGCGTCAGACCTACACCGAGAACTATCGTTATATTGTCAATACAAGATAAGTAATAATCCAATTGAGTTGATTTACGGTAGTAGGGACGATTCCGAGATGATTTAGATGCCAATCAGTCCTGAGAGACGCGTCACCTGCCATGATAGGCACTCCTGAAAACTTGAAAACCCTATTCTCGACCTACAACGAGTATCATCACTAGATTGATGAAATCAGGATATGTATACCCTTCAATCGAGTTAATTGACGGTAGCAGAGAGGATTCGGGGTTCAATCGATCCCGAGAAACGCGTCACTGGCCCTTATGGCCACTGCAGAGAAGACCTCAAAACACGTTTAACGGGATCCATCGCATACGAATGGAAGTTCAAGACGAATCAGTGATGATTCGGAGGTCAATTGACCCCGAAGAAACGCGTCACTACTGGGAACCCATACAGATTATCATTGCGAGGGTGATGATTCGAGATAAGTATTCCGTCTATTGGAGTTGATTGACGTCAGCAGAGTCAATTTCGAGACGATTCGGATGTCAATCGACCCTGATACACTCTTGACGGGCCTGATGGCCACCACCGAGAAGTCCTTGAAACACGTTCGACGAGATCAATCACATACGTACGAACGATCGATGGCAACCTATTGAGCAGCTCGAAGTGCTAGCGAAGCCCTCATCGACCATACCGTTATCCGCGTCGACGCATCGGTTCTACGATAGTTACCCCTGAACGCGTCGGTTCAATGACGATCGAGTCTGGCGAGAAGTCACCGACGATAAACGCGTTAGATGAAGCACACTTGACGATTACTTTCCTCCGAACTTAGCAGAAGCTCCGAAGCACACCGACGACGCGTTAGCACCTACGAACGAAGCTGCAAGCTCACTATGGGAGCGTCAGCATTGCACAGACGAAGTGCACTTACGGAGAATGATTACACGAGCACAGAAGTGCACTTACGGACGATCACGTTCCTACGACACCCGATTGAGTCACCCATCCTACCATGCTACCAAGGCCGACGAAGCCAAATGATATTATACGATTACATACGAATCGAATGAGCCATGAAGGCTTGAGTTCTACGGCTATGACTCCAAGCGAGTCAACGAGATAGTTGAGCAGAGATCACAGATCGTGCTGCAGTTCCGAATGGAAAGTATACCTATCCCGAATGTTCTAAGGTGTCAGGCAGATCAAGCCGATACCCACTGTGCGATTTTATGAGACCGATGAGCAAGAATGAAACGCGAACAAAACACATAAAGTCATTGTATCCCCTAGCGGGAATGGATGCACATAAGTCATCGTATCCCCTAGCGGGAATGGATGCACATCAATGTCGTCGTATCCCCTAGCGGGAATGGACGCATCCTCTCCTCCATATCCCTGATCAGGATTGGGCAAATGGTTATCCTTTTGTATATAGGAGAATAAACGTCATTATGTTGTCGACAATCCCAATCGGGTGAGACACGCACGCGATTCGCAGAATGTGCCCCTCCGTGTAGTGACACGATAGCCTTTCGGTTGACGAACCGGAGGTGCTGGTCGTGCCTATGGCATATGACCTGAGGTTGACTGGACATCTGGTCGACTTCTATCTCTGCGGACCCCAAGTGGCGATGCAAATACACCGACGGCCACCATCAATGTGACGTCGAATCCTCCACAGGCATCTGAGGAGGGCAGGGTTCCAGACATACATCTGCTTGGAGCCACCGCATTCGAGAGTCTCTTAGCTAGCGACGAGATTCTCGCGGCAGTCGTCATACGCCTTGGCGATTGCACAGGGTTGCTGTGAGCTTCCATGGAAGGCATCACCAATGGTGAGAGGAGCGCCTGGAGCTGGACGAGCGAGCAGGAGCAGCGGCGGTAGATGCGGCAGAAGAGTTACTTTGCTGGTACTTGAATGACTGCTACCGGCTCGCCGAGTCAAGAAGGGAGTTCGCCGGCTGCGGTACCTTGGTTCCATCGTGGACGGCCGTTAGACCCGTACCTCCTGGTTTCCGTGACATTTACCGCTCAATCTTTTGCATTGATCAAATTGGCTAACATGAGTGGAGCAGAAATGGCATTGTATAAGATATACTGGCCGATACAGCGGAAATGAGGGACGCGCACTGATAGCACAACCGAGTATCAGGAATTTGTCCAGGTCTTTAGTCAAGGCAGAGACGCTGCCACCGTACCGGTCAATTGACCATGCGATCGACCTAGAACCCAGGCACAAGCAGCCATATGAGCGTATCTATTACCTGTCGGAGGTTGAGTCAAGAACTCTAAAGGCCTACATCGAGACAAACCTGGCCCCTGGTGTCATCCAGCGGTCATCATCACCGGCGCCGATATTGTTGTAAAGAAGAAGGACGGCAGCTTGAAACTCAGAAGTTGACTACCGAGATCTCAACGCGAGCACAATCAAGAATCAGTACCCCTTTCCATTGATCTCGGAGATGCTTGACCATGTTGGCAGCGATGACAAACGGCTGCTGGGCGGATGGCACTTATTGAGCCACGGCAGAACCGCGGAATGCAGATTTCTCGAGTGCAGAGTGCAACTTGCCGATCTGGCGATACAAGGTTACGTTTAAGTCTATCCTTTCCTTAAGAAACACTTACTTTATAAAAGATTCTGCGAGACTTGCAATTAAATGCAGATACAGACGCACGAAAAGCCCCAATGGCAACCGAAACCGTCTTATCAACGAGAATCGACACCGCATTTAGTTGTGGATGGAGCACCGACCTCAAAAAGAGGGGAATGACCATTCGGGAATCCGAGAAACCGCTACTTCAAACGAATTCCGCACCGCAGATGCCGGAATGACTCACCATTACCACCACAACGTACCCATCATGCTTCAGACGTGAAGTGCACCTGGCCTCATAAGTGCACTTGGCCTCGTAAGTGCACTTGGCTCGCAGTCGCACTTAGCCTCACCTACGACTTCACTATCGAGCGCTGGAAGTCAATGAGACCTTATTGGCGTACAACTTACTATCGAGCACCTGGAAGGCACAAAAACCCCGCCAACGGCCCGATTATGAGATCGGCTACGAGAAGCCTGTCGGACCGCTCTTGGTGACCCTGACAGCTGAACCCTATGATAACCTCCGACCGGCGAATAAGAAGGCCCTGGCTACTGACCCATTGGCGGTCGACGTCTCGGATATGTTAGTCCATAACCCAATGGCCACAGTCGAAGCCACAGCCGAAACCGAAGACGAAAGCCAATTGAGTGTCGTCGCTGGAGCTCTGACCTACGACGGGAGGATATATGTCCCTGCGGACGATGTTCTCCGCGGTAAAGTGATAAGTCTCTTTCATGACAACCCTGAGTCCAGTCACTTTGAAGCTCTTAAAACTGCTGCGTTAGTCTCTAGGGATTTCTATTGGCTTACGATGGACATGTACATAAGGAAGTACGTCAGCGGCTGCGAAGTACGTCAGCAACTGCAAAGTAAGTCAACGATATCAAGTTCTTCATCACCGAATCGGAAGCATCACCGAATACATCGAATGCACAATCAGTCGCAACTGACGATATCAATGGAGTCAATCGCACCCAGTGCAAGCGGCAGAGAGCCAGCCAAACCAGCAATCGAGATGTTAAGCTGCGCGGAATGTGAACCGGCTGTAATCCTTAATGGACTTATGAGAAGGCTACCGCGTATGAGAAGGCTACCGCGTATGAGAAGGCTACCGCGTATGAGAAGGCTACCGCATATGAGAAGGCTACCGCGTTGGAGCTTCAGAGCCAAGAGCGCGAACGCACCGAATTACATGGTAACTATGACCTTGTACGAGGTTTGCTTACGAATTAGATATATCAACGAACGAATATGCTCTGCAATTGGAATTTATCTCCGAGAGCACCAAATGAAGCCATGACAATAATCGATTGACGTCGTGGCCGATAGTGGTGTCTAACCGTATCAGGCTTGACTTTAGGGTGCAACCCCTACAGCTAGGCTCGGAAGGGCATAGCATGTGAAAACCCACTACTTTCGTGGATTCGGAAGTCGAAGGCATGGGAATCGGAGAAGGGATGCCTTGATGCACCTGGACCGGAAGCATACTTTGTTACTTTGTGAGTACGACCTTATGGCATACTTACAAGTTAGATACTGCAATTCGAACGATCATGTACGAATGCATGTCGGCATATAATGACTACATTCGAGGGCTGAACGAGGCCGACACAAGTCAACCACCATCGGATCTGAAGCCGAATAGCAACGGAAAGTCGGATCCGGATAACCTATTACGAGTCAATCTGGTGTCAATTGATGAGACGCATATCAATACCGAGAGCGGAGGCTATCACCAATGAGGTCTGCCGTGTGCTTGGATATACGAAAGCACAGAGACATGGAAATCATACGAATCCGAGAGCTCTCAAGAGCAGCAGCTATGACCAAGATAAGTAGTTGATGAAATTATGCTAGTTGACTGCTGCAGCGATGCGATACCAGCCGTGATGGCCTTGCCCCTCAGATGACGTTCACTAACGCGTTCAACGAAAGAAATCGTATATACCATCGATCGATTAGTCGGAAGCCGAGGTCAACCGTGTTTAACCTACACTGCAATGATGACTTCGTCCAGCATATCACGTGTCAACTACGATATATCGATGCCGAATGATGACCGCAAGTCGGCCAATGGCATTTACCTATTCGAGCACCACCGAGCTAGCACTATGGAGATCAATTGCTTGGATTTGGAGAAACTGGAAGTCTACTTGGATATTCGGAACCATGGACTTGCAAGCGTGCAGAAGGAGTGGGCTTGGAACGAGGCCTGCTGCTGGAGCGACCTCGATTCGGAGGTGGACTTGGAGGATTCAGGGTCAATTGGACGTTTCCTTCTCTTCTTCTTCTCTCCTTATGGATTTCGGCCCGGCACAAATGGCGTCGGCACGGGTTTTACCACCTACCACTGGAGGTGGATTTCCCCATGCACCCAATCCGCCATGAGGCTGCCATGATGGCACCGATCGGTTGCGGGACTTATGCAGATGTACGAAGACGTACGCACATTATTTTGTCTTTCTTCATGTATATATATGTGTGTGGCAGCCCAGGAGGTCTGCTGATAAAGAGGGGGATGATGTAATGGCGGTGCCAGGTGCACTTGGCTCTCAAGCGCACTTGGCTCCCAAGCGCACTTGGCCTTCCCAAGTACACTTGGCTGCCGAGGCCGGGTAACCGCCCTTCATATATAATCACCTCGCGAAGTGCTTTTGGTACGCTAGCGATTATCTTACCTATATATTGTACAATTGATCTATATTGCTTATTCCCGTTTGCAACCGTATCTATACGTATCCATCCTTACAAGGCCGTACGAGGACGTACGTCCTTACATTATCGATCATTTCCAGCCAGCCGAAAGCCAGCCCAGCCAGACCTCCAAGTGTACCTGATCGAAATGTTAATATTCCGTCCAGATCTACTTGTCGCATACAGCCAGCCGAGACCTGGCACGGCTCGATCGCGTATAGCCAGCACAGCTCGATCGCGTGTAGCCAGCACAGCTCGATCGCGTTCAGCCACTGGTGAGCCAGCTAATCTCAATCGTGTCCCGCCAGCTGAGCCAGACTAGCCCAACCGTTTGCACCCAACCTGTATCGATCTTCTCCACCCTTGCACTAGCTCCAAGTGCTGCTCCAAGTACATCCAAGATCTACAATAATTTTTTGTATATAGTTAGCAATATATTTATGAATCAAGGCTGATTGTAAGTAATCAATTAACTGCCGAGGTAAATCAAGGCAGTGACCGGGAATCAAGGCTGCGACCGTACAGTGTACTGTATCTTGAAATAAATGCTAAGAGTTTTCGTCTTCCACAGGGTAATATACAATGCGACGCATCGCAAGAATATGTGAGGTGGTATAATAGCCATCACAGGATGGGTATGCAATGTGACCTGTCGCCTGGGCGAAGGGTAGCGTTTAATTCTCTATCAGAGGGTACGAGGTTCCGTCAGAGGCATCAGAGCCGTCAGGAATATCCGGGTATTCCTGATCGAAACTAGGGTTGTTGCTGATGACATGCGCGCCACCGACGATGTTTCCTACCCTGAAAACTTGCAAAGCAACAGCTGCCAGTGCTTTTCTCACTTGAACAAATTTTGAGACGGGATCCAAGTTACCCGAGTTTTCTGGTATTGTGGTGAGCGTTAGGGCTAAACAGTACCCAACAAAACCTCCGTCCTCGTTCAGGAGCTTGATTTTGAATAGTCATTGCAGTTGCCATGGAAGATGACCATTCAGCGCACCATAACACCTCTATAGGTATTGCTTTATCCATACCCAGTCGTTCTGTCGGTCACCTCCGCGCCAGCTGTGACTTCCTATGTATCGACACATCAGTGATATGCGTTCACATTCTACATCCTCAACTTGAACCATAATACCATGGTAAATTCAGAGTTCTATTGCGTGCAGTTATTCATCCGATATATATGTCTTGTTTCGACTCTTATGCTTGAGACACTCCAGTGTGCAACCATCCAACACGGCTACCAACATGCATAGCGGTAGAAAAAGTACACGCAACTGATATCATAGGATGGAGAATACGTCACTATTCGCTTTGCGATGCTTTTAGCTCTGTCATAGGGGGATTTCCACCAGTAGGCTGAAGATATACACAATGTAAGGACGTACGTCCTCGTGTGGATAGATATGCGTAGATACGGTTGCAAACGGGAATAAGTGATAAAGATATCAATTGTACAGTATGTAGGTAATATAATCGCTAGCGTGCCAAAAGCACTTCGCGAGGTGATTATATATAAAGGGCAGTTACCCGGCCTCGGCAGCCAAGTGGCCAAGTGCGCTTGGGAGCCAAGTGCACCTGCGAGGGCCAAGTGCACCTGGCACTGCCATTACATCATCCCCCTCTTTATCCGTAGACCTCCTAGGCTGTAGCATATATATATACACATAAAGGAAGACAAGATAAGGTGTGTACGCCTTTGTACGTCTGCAAAAGTCCCGCGATCGATCGGTGCCATCACGGCGGCCTCACGGTGAATCCGGGGCACGGGGAAACTCCACCTCCAGTGGCGATGGTACAACCCGTGCTGATGCCATTTATACCGGGCCGAAATCCATAAGAAATGAAGAGAAGAAAGAGAAGAGAAGGAAACGTCCAATTGACCCTGATTCCTCCAAGTCCACCTCCGAATAGAAGTCGCTCCAGCAGCAGGCCTTATTCCAAGCAATTGATCTCCGTAGTACTTGCTCGGTGGTGCTCGAATCGGTAAATTCCATTTGCCGACTTGCGGGCGCCATTCGGCATCGATATATCGTAGTTGACACGTGATATGCCGGACGAAATCATGATTGCTCGACATCTGACTAATCGATCGATCGTTGGTATACGATTTCTTTCGTTGAACGTGCTCGTGAACGTCATCTGAGGGGCAAGGCCATCGCGGCTGGTATCGCATCGCTGCAGCAGTCAACTAGCGTAATTGCATCATGTACTTATCTTGGTCATAGCTGCTGCTCTTGAGAGCCCTCAGATTCGTATAATTTCTCTAATTGCATGTCTCTGTGCTTTTGTATATCCAAGCACATGGCAGACCTCATCGGTAATAGCCTCCGCTCTCGGCATTGATCATATGTGTCTCACCGATTGGCTCCAAGTTGACTCATATATCGGTAATCGGGATTCGGCTTTCCATTGCCAATTCTGCTTCAGATCCAGTGGTGGTTGGATTGTGTTGGCCTCGTTCGGCCCTCGATTGCGGTCATATATGGACATGTATTCGTACATGCTCATTCGAGTTGCGGTATCTAACTCGTAAGTGTACCATAAGGTCGTACTCACAAAGTAACCACGTATGCTTCCGCTCCAGGTGCATCAATGCATCCATTCTCCGATTTACATGCCTTCGACTTCTGAATCCACGAAAGTAGTGGGTTTGCACACATCACGCCCTCCCGAGCCTAGCTGTAGGACGCGCACCCTAACATCTAGCCTGATACGGTTAATCGCCACTATCTGCAGCGACGTCAATCGATTATCATCATGGCTTTGTTTGGTGCTCTCGGAGATAAAGTCTAATTGCAGAGCATATTGGTTCGTTGATATATCTAATTCGTAAGCAACCCTCATACAAGGTGTTCGGTACGTCCGCACTCTCGGCTCTGAAGCTCCAACGCGGTAGCCTTCTCATACGTCCATTAAGGATTGCAGCCGGTTCGCATTCTGCGCAGCTTGACATCTCGATTTCTGATTTGGCTGGCTCTGGTGAGTCAATATCCTTTCTGCAGGGCAGTTAGGTCATCTTTGTCAATCAATTAATGATGACTAGGATCCCCGTGTATCCGGACGCTGTCGATTCTGGCAAATCTGTGATGAAGTCCATGGTGATGTCTTCTCAGGGTTGTGACGGTGGTGGCATGTTGACTCCGTGGCGGGCATGCCGTGGGGCCTTGATTCAGTGACATACTTCGCAGCCGCTGACGTACTTGCTTGTTTATGCATCCATCGTAGACCAATAGAAATCCCTAGAGACTAACTCAGTAGTTTTAAGAGTTCCAAAGTGATCGGACTCAGGGTTGTGATGAAGGAGACTTATCACTTGACCGCAGAGAGTATCGTCCGCAGGGACATATATCCTCCCCCTATAGGTCAGAGCTCCAGCGACGATACTCCATTGGTTCTCGTCTTCGGCTTGGGCTTGGGCTTGGGCTTGGGCTTGGGCTTGGGCTTGGGCTTCGGCTGTGGCCATTGGGTTATCGACTAGCATACCCAAGACGTCGACCGCCAATGGGTCAGTAGCCTGGGCCTTTCAGGTGCTCGATAGTGAAGTCGTACGCGAGGCTAAGAGCGCCTGCGAGCCAAGTGCACCTGCGAGCCAAGTGCGCTTACAAGGCCAACTGCACTTACGAGGCCAGGTGCACTTGACATCAGCAGGATGATGGGTTATCGTTCCAGCATTTCTGGTGCGGATTTCGTCGTACTAGCGGTGTCTCGGATTCCGGAACGATCATTCCCCTCTTTTGAGGTCGGTGCTCCGTCGACGACTAAATACGGCCGGTGAATGCAGTGTTGATTCTCATCGATTCCCATCGATTATCTCGTTGATATGACGGTTTCGATTGCCATTGGGGCTTTCGTGCGTCTGTATCTGCATTCAATTGCAAGTCTCGCAGAATCTCTTATAAAGTAAGTGTTTATTAAAGAAAGGATAGACTTAAACGTAACCTTGTATGGCCATATCGGCAAGTTGTACTCTGCACTCGAGAAATCTGCATTCCGCGGTTCTACCGTGGCTCAATAAGTGCCATCTGCCCAGCAGCCAACGTGGTCAAGCTTCTCCGAGATCAATAGAATGGGGTACTGATTCTTGATTGTACTCACGTTGAGAGCTTGGTAGTCAACTTCAGAGTTTCAAGCCACCGTCCTTCTTCTTTGCAAAAAGTATCAGCGCTGCCGCCGGTGATGATGACCGCTGGATGAAACCATTGGCCAGGTTTGTCTCGATGTAGGCCTTTAGAGTTCTTGACTCAACCTCCGACAGGTTATAGATACGCCCATATGGTAGCTTGTGCCCGGTGTCGATTACATGGTCAATTGACCGGTGCGGTGGCACCGTCTCTGCCTTGACTAAAGAGCTCCACGAATTCCTGATACTTGGCGGGAATATGGCCGCCGTCGTCTGTAGGCACCATTTCAGGTGCTGAAGCTCCATCTATACTCGTTAGCTGTGTGTTTTCAATCGTCTGATAGAGGGTAGGAATTCCCGGGAGTAGAGGTACCAGCCGGCCCAGACACAATGGAACAAATGACCGTGGCGCGCCTCCTCCCTTCGTGGCTCGGCGAGCCGGTAGCAGTCATTCAAGTACCAGCAAAGTAACACTTCTGCTGCAACTACCGCTGCTGCTCCTACTCGCTCGTCCAGCTCCAGGCGCTCCTCTCACCATTGGTGATGCCTTCCATGGAAGCTCACAGCAACTCTGTGTAATCGCCAAGACGTATGACGAATGCTACGAGAATCTCGTCGCTAGCTAAGAGGCTCTTGAATGCGGTGGCTCCGAGCAGATGTCAGGAGACTTAATTACTTCTCCGCCCTCCTGCGGCCGAAGCTTGTCAGATTCCTGTGGAGGTTTCGACGTCACCTGGGCGGTGGCCGCCGCTGCACTTGCGTCGCCGCTTGGGGTCCGCACAGCTAGAAGTCGACTGGACTTGCTATTCGATCTCAGGGTTCCTAGCCTTGAAGCAAGGCAAGCCTAGAGAACCAGATCATATGCCATGGGCACGACCAGCACTTCTGATTCGTCAACTGAAGGCTATTATCACTGCACGGAGGGGCACATTCTGCGAATCGCGTGCGTGTCTCATCCGATTGGGATTGTCGACAACATAAATGACGTTTATTCTCCTATATACAAAAGGATAACCAATTGCCCAATCCTGATCAGTGATATGGAGTAGAGGATACGTACATTCCCACTAGAGGATACGACGACTTTGAAGTGGATCCATTCCTGCTAGGGGATACGATGACTTGAGGTGCGATTTTGTTCGCGTTTCTTACTTGCTCATCGGTCTCGTAAAATCGCACAATGGGTATCGGCTTTGATCTGCTTGACACTTTAGAACATTCAGGGGTTAACTTCCCACTCAGAGCTGTTTGCGACCGCAGCGCCACTATCAGGGTCTTGAACTCTGCCCATCGGTAGTCTTTCTCCGTATGTGCACTTCCATGCTCGTGTAATTATTCTCCGTAAGTGCACTTCGTCTGTGCAATGCTGACGCTCATAGGTGCGCTTCATAGCTTCCGCTCAGATCGTAGGAACGTAATCATCAAGGGCGCTTCAGAGCTTCCGCTCTTTTCGGAGGGAGGTAATCGTCAAGTGCACTTCATCGATCGTGTTTATCTTCGGTGATGATGAATCGACGCGTATAGTACACCTCGATGAAGGCTTCGCTAGCATTTCGAGCTGCTCAATAGGTTGCCATCGATCATTCGTACGTATGCGAATGCGTTCGTCGAACGTATTTCAAGGACTTCTCGGTGGTGTAGCCATCAGGACGGTCATGAATGTATCAAGGCCGATTGACGTCCAAATCGTCTCGGAATTCACTCTCCTCACGTCAATCAATCCAATAGATGGAATACTTATCTCGAATCATCATCCTAGCAATGATAATCTGTATGGATTCCGAGTAGTGACGCGTTGGAAAAGTGGTATCGTAGAACCAATTAATTGATGTGTGAGAATGACGTTGATGAACGTTCACTAGCACTTCATGCTCGATTAGGTTCAATTTGTCTCGATCATCCGTTCCTATGCGATGGATCTCGTTAAACGTGTTTCGAGTTCTTCTCCGCAGTGGCCATAAGGGCCGGTGACGCGTTTCTCGGGATCGATTGACCCCGAATCGTTTCTGCTAACGTCAATTAACTCGATTGAAGGGTATACATATCAAACTTCGACACTTATAGGTCGTGGAAGTATGTGTGAACGAATAACGATCGCGGTCGGTGATGTGACTCTTCGAATCGATTGACCTTCGAATCGCCTCGGAATGGTCTCTGCATTAGTCAATTGACTCGATTGGCAGGTATACTTATCCTGATTCAACGTTCTAGTGATGATACTCGTTGTAGGTCGTGAATAGAGTTTTCAAGTTCTCAGGAGTGCCTATCATGGCAGATAATGCGTCTCATCGAGACCGATTGACATCTAAATCTCGGAATCGTCCCTACTACCGTCAATCAACTCAATTGGATGATTACTTATCTTGTATCGACAATCTAGCGATGGTTCTCGGTGTAGATCTGACGCGTCGAAAAAGTAAAGAAATCATGAAATTCCGTGAGCGAAACGTATCTGATGACTGAAGAGCGATTATAGTGTAAGGACGTACGTCCTCGTATGGATGGATATGCGTAGATACGGTTGCAAACGGGAATAAGTGAAAAAGATATCAATTGTACAGTATGTAGGTAACATAATCGCTAGCGTGCCAAAAGCACTTCGCGAGGTGATTATATATGAAGGGCAGTTACTCGGCCTCGGCAGCCAAGTGGCCAAGTGCGCTTGGGAACCAAGTGTACCTGCGAGGGCCAAGTGCACCTGGCACCGCCATTACACACAATCGATAGTTCGACGTATTGTACTAAGAACGAGTGCAATACTATGATAATTTCGCCAAGAACGCATAAACACCCTTCAAGCGGTGCAAATAGACCTTCAGACGTTGCTGTAACAGTGAATATCAATGCTGAGTTCAATCTGAGTTTAATTTGATGGCAGTTAACCCCATAATTGATCACTTTTCAAGGGATCTCATCCCCGAGTATCGTCATGGGCGATAGTGATTTAGAGTCTAGCATGGTCTACACTGCGCCTGCCTTGTTTTTCGAATCCCTGCCTGGTTGTAAGGGCGTACGTCCGTGTACGGCCTCGTATAAGAGTATAAGGTAGATACGGTTGCAAACGAGGATATGTGAATATAGTAGAGTGGGTTCAATAGGTAAGATTGGTAAGATAATCACTGGCGTGCAAGAGCACTCGCACGAGCTGACTATATACTGGGCGGATGGACGGTTACCCGGCTGCCATTACACTGGTCGCTCAGATAGGAGTCTACCTCGCCTGCCGTTGCATATGCATGCAGCGAAAAGTATTCCTATAATCTTAACATCGAACATCTATATCAGACTATACCTTTCCAAAGCCCTTCACCCTGACACGACTCCGGTAGTACAAAATGTTTGAAGTTTTACTAATTGTCAGAAACAACAAAAGTGTAGGCCTTCGGGAAATTCTCAGCTTCTACCTGCTAAGAGATGCATTTCTGCACCGGCTGGAGAGAGGGATTCCTCTCAAGAATGGAGTTCCGTAGGCTCTACAATCCAAGGTCAGAACTCTACCACCTCATCTTCGCTGAACAATTCTCACGTTGCAGATATCACTCAACGCGTAACTTCCACCACATCCACTATACAGCGACGATCAATAAATAATCCAACCACTACACTGAGTACAAGTAGTCGTAGCACACCAGCAGACAGAGGAACCTTACAGACAGACTCAACGCGTAGCATTGTATCCAGCCCCGCATCCAGCATTGCTAGCACTTTCACTCAGACCTGATCGATCGAACTACTTCAACTATAAGAATGACGGTGGTTAGAATGTATTCTGCTGCCACGCTGCAATAGGTCGCAAGTTGTTAACCTTGTCTGGCGTTGCAGGCATGTATACATTCTTGATGAATACCTGGAACAAACTACCCGAGAGCTACCAACTGAGGGTATCTAAAAACACTCTTACTGCAGTCAAGCGTCAGATCCAATAGGCGGAGAACCCAACGCCTTCTGTGGTCATCACCATGGAAGTAGCATGTTTTGACAATGCTATTCTTCTTGACTATTTGACTTCCGAAGCTGCACTTGAGCAGCCTGAGATCGGAAGTACTGACCCAAACATCCCAATAGACAACAATTATATGGATAACGAACTGCATTTCAGAATGCCAGGGGGCAGCGGGAATTACGAAGATTAAGGTGACAAAAGCGACGAAAGTGACGAGAGCGATGCCATTTCCACCACCGCGTAGCAACAACGGTGTTACAGCTCCCAAGTTGTACATCACCAATGGCCACCGGAGTAGGGTCACCAATGATCACTCGATGATAGCCGTATCGGGATAGTACAAGCGCCATCCCTGGACATCATCGAAACTACATTGATTA
Source organism: Wilcoxina mikolae CBS 423.85 (assembly GCA_014904905.1). Classification (NCBI taxonomy): domain Eukaryota; kingdom Fungi; phylum Ascomycota; class Pezizomycetes; order Pezizales; family Pyronemataceae; genus Wilcoxina; species Wilcoxina mikolae. The sequence goes on along the minus strand of MU122175.1, from coordinate 238,997 downwards.
TCACTTGCATCCAACGAAATCAGATGAGCTATCATGCAGTCAACCACACCACTGATAAGTAATTGAAGCTGGCTATTGGGACGATACTCTGGCAGCTCAGGCTACTGATAGTGCGAAGATAGCTGAGAGGCTGTAGATACGAAAGTACCTGCGTTTGCAGCTGTTACATCTCACAAAGCTGTAAATCGCCAAAGGCCATCGGAGTGAGGTCACTTACGATCACTCGATGATAGCTGCATCGGGATAGTACAAGCGTCATCTCTGGACGTCATCGAAACTACACAGAATATCACTCGCACCCAACGAAATCAGATGAGCTGTCATGCAGTCAACCACACCACTGATAAGAAGCTAGAAGTGGATATTGGGACGATGTCCTGCCAGCTCATGCCATCGATAGTGCGAAGCCAGCTGAGAGGCTGTTGATACGAAAACACCTACGTTTGCAGCGTAGCTGATGAAGCCTCTGATATCCCTCACGATCGAAAGGATACCATTGGTCTGGAAGCAAAGAGATCGAAAGGATACGATAGGTCCGGACCACAGAAGTCCGAAGGACTGATGTCAGTAGGGATTCTATTCGTCTGAGTTAGAGATCTGAGCGGAAAGATACGGAAGGTCCGAAAGAGCGGTGCAGGGCAGGAAGGGTATTGGCTCGAAAGGAAAGTTAGGTAAAGGAGCTCAAGAGAAAAGCGTAGATAGAAGTAATTGTTAAAGTGAGAGGATAGAGGTATAAAGGCCTCTAGAATCTCTGAGGGTAGAAGGGCAAGCTTCTTGATGAAGAGAACAAGCCTTAACAACATACGCATTGGAAAGCCAAACATCTTTATCTTGAATCTTTATCTTTAGTGACTTTCACATCCTGAGCGAATCTTCATAACTCCCATCGCAAGCAAGTCCTGAAAGCAGTAAGAATACTACTTGTATTGGTAAATCTGGAGTGACGCTCCCGGTGTTACATTATATTGTTAGCAAAGAAACACTTCTGTTGAAGCTATCTTTCTACCCTCCAAGCGGTCAAAGGTACTTGACACTTATGCGCTGTTATATCCCAGATATTGGCTGCCACATCTCGCAGGGAGAGTGCTGGTATCACGAGCCTGATTTCGATCTTATCTGCAGCTGGGAAAAGACATCTCTCCCTAAGGGAAGCTATCACTGTGAGCTGGTGAGTGAAGAAGACTACATCCAGTTAGCATTGGCAGTCACCATCCATCGATCGAAAACCGAAGCATTATACTGCGCACACCTCCGAAAGCAATAATCCCTCGCCTATCTTAAGATAGTCATCTTGCTAGCCCTGATCGGAACCATTGTCCTTCCAGATCAGTGAATGCCCCATTCACCTGACTACAAACCTTCATTACAGTTACAACAGGAAGCTGGTGCTAGGTTCCTTGTTGATTGGGATCTCAATTTAACTCCCTTCTTCAGAACTTGGAGCTTCTATAGCAGGATCTTTCAGGAACAAGTTTGGGTCATACTCTGGGCAATGAGAGATGCTGGGTCTGATACGATGATGGAAGAGGCAGTCACGTTGACACGAAGAGAAAGTGCGTTGGTAGTGGCAGGCGATAAGGGGAAGGAAGTAGTTTGTTATGAACCCATTGTGCGAAACGATATTCCTGATTGGGTGGTCTCCCTGATAAACAGCATCAAAGCGGAACTGAACCGAATGGATGTACTGATCACCCAGACTCAAGGAAGCAGCATCAAGATTAGAGAAGCATTGCCTGAGTTGGTCAGAGCATACGAAGTCCTGGTGTCTAGGCAAAACGAGATCTATGATGCTGTGGCCTTAGGAGTCGATAATCTACAGAGGGCACAACTGGAACATGACTCGGACATCATTGCTCAGTCCCAGGTATTCGCTGCCAATGTTAGCGCTGCAATTGCCATTGTGAAAGGACAGTCTTCCGAAGCATATGAGGAGCTACGCCTGGCTCTTGGGATGCAAATACAGTCTTCATCAGCAGCATGGACGTCTCTCTCTGGCATATTGGAAAAGAGGGAAAGAGCTCAGGAGAGACTCGCTCTCCAAGTATATACACAGTCAGAAGAACTTACTAGTATCAAGCGGAAGGCCAACGAAGAGGCCAAGAGGGTCACAGAACTCAAGAAGAAGGCTGATGCTGAGAAGAAGCAGAGAGAGAGTGATATAAGGAAGACTCGAAGGGACATGGAGAAAATATTTCGGGAATTTACGAGGACCCTTATGACCAAGCTATCAGACGAATCCACCAAGAAATCCATCAAGTCCCTAGCAAGGTCTGTCCTTGGATATCAAGAAGGAGATATCAAACCCAGTGATGAGGGATTTCACCTTCGTTACTGTGTAGGTACCAAAGGAGAAGGATATTGGGTTAAAGAAGCCATTACTCCGGACCCTGAGGGAGTCCCAGCACCACAAGGAGGTTCTGGTTCGGAATCCAGCCACTCTGGCTCTGAGGATGAGGAAGGAGGCGGAGATGGTGGTGGTGGTGGAAGTGGAGGAAGTGGTGGAAGTGGAGGAAGTGGTGGAAGCGGAGGTGGAGGTGGAGCTGGAGGTGGAGGAGGTGGAGGAGGAAGTGGAGGAAGTGGTGCAGGAAGTTTGCATCCAAGTCAAATACCCCTACCTCCTTCTGGCAGCACACAATATAGTACGCCACCTTCCAATCCTTGCCTACCAGCCAGATCCTCCAAGAAAGGCAAAATGAAAATGCCTCCAGTCTTCAAGGGGGATAAGAAGGATCCCAAGGAAATCTATCGAAGATGGATTCGATCAGTGGAACGTTATCTACAGTACTTCCGCGACGAATTCCACGATGATATCGATAAGATCATATGGGTTGGAGGCCTATTGGAAGACAAGGCTCTAGCCTGGTATGATAACCGCGAAAAGGACATGAAGAAGTTCTTCCAAGTTGATAACTGGAAGTCTTTCACCAGTACAATAGAAGAGAGATTCGTCGATAAGCAAGAGGAAGAAAAGTCCTTGCGAAAGATGAATAATCTGAAATACACTGGAGATATTGAGGACTACCTAACGAAGATGGAAACCCTCAACTTTCGAGTATGTCTCAGCGGAACCTCTTACATCCATTCCCTTAAACAAGAAATGAACGAGGAAATACTGGATCGAATGTCAACTGCAGAAGTACCACCCAAGGATGACACAGCCTTCATTGAGTTAATGAGGCGAGTGGGTGTATCATACGAAGATTGGTTGGCAGAAAAGAATAGGTCTCATCAAAATCGTGACAACTCCCATGGCAAGAAGGGAAACAAACGAAAGAGAGATGAGCACCAGGGGCAAGATAAGAACCAAGAAAAGAAGCCAGAAAAGAACAAAGGTTCTGACCCAAAGAAACCTCGAACTGAGAAGAAGAGACCAAAGCCAATTCACTCTGATAAGGCCAAAGCCCTTAAGGGTATTCCTGAAAGTTTGCTAGAAGCAAGAGCCAAACGCAACGAATGCAAGCGTTGTGGATCCTCTGAACATGATCGATGGTTCTTCTGTAAGAATCCCATCAAGGCTTCATCTAGCAAGAAGAACAAGAAACTCAAGGATAAGGAGGAAGCTCAGAAGCAGGAGACTACAGCCTACAGTTCGAAGGTCAGACCAAGGAGCTTGGCTGACAGAATCACAGCGTCTGCAACTCACGCACCTTCGAGAAGGTTGTATGAGGTAGATTCGGATGGTATGGAAATTGATGATTGAGAGATGCTGCGTTTCTTATGTCTTTTCTTAGGTTTAGGATTGCGATCTTTCCTTTCGGGTATAGGTACCCACAGACTGTCATGTCTTGAGTTTAGTTTTAATGAGAAACAATTTCGTTCTATATAAAAAGGGTACCTAATGATGAGTTCAGTACTCGAAATATGCTGGTCATATAGTACCCAAGTACAAACATATGACTACCACATTATCGAATCAATAAAAACACCCCTACGCTATAACTACTACTAGAACCACAACCCGTTGCGGCTGGAGCTCTATCGAAAGGCAGTTCATTATGGTTTCTACACGAAAAGACAGAAAGTGCAAGGCCTCAGCCGAAGCACCTCAACCTCAACTCAAGAAAGCGAAGCAGTTACCTACAGAACCAAAAACTGGTTCAAGACCCACAGTACGCATGATTGCGTCATTCAAGGACAAAAAGAACGTTCTGGATAGAGTCCTTTTGTATACAGGGTGTAATACACCTATGATGTCAAAACAGTGGGCCGAAACTAATGGTGTTCCATTGGTTACTCGAACAGAACCAAAGTCAGTTGAGAACTTCAATGGAGAGATTGTAGAAGTAGCTGGATGGCAGTATACCTTTCCAGTTACTCTGCAGTACAAAAACCATTATACCAAAGAAACCTTCGAAATCAGATCCATGGAATCAGCAACTGATATCATGTTACCTTACTGGTGGATATTCAAGCATGGAGCACTCAGAGGAATCACTGAAGAAGGTGATAAGCTCCAATTCACATCGAAGCATTGCCATCAACACTGGACAAAGGCAGCAGCCAGCTCTTTTTCGATTGAATATGACGATAGCATTCTCAAGTTTGGTACTGATCTACCCTGGATCGGAGTAATTGGGTCTATGCATATCAATGTAGCAGGTGAAATGGAGATCGATTGGGTCGAAAGAATTCCATGGCAGTATCGAGACTTTCAGTCAGTCTATAATGGGGAAACCGCCAACGCCCTACCGCCACATCGATCATTTGACCATGCAATAGACTTAAAGGATGGGGAGCAGCCTCCATGGGGACCCATCTACGCTCTTTCTGAAAAGGAACTCTCAGTCCTTAAGGAGTATCTAAAGGAAATGCTCGATTCTGGCAAGATTCGTCCAAGCAAGTCGCCAGCTGGAGCACCAATACTCTTCGTCCCAAAGCCTCATGGAAGGGGTTTCAGGTTGTGTGTGGATTACAGAGGACTCAACCGCGTCACGATTATGAATCGGTATCCTTTGCCACTTATGAACGAACTTAGGGACAGAGTTACTGGTTCGAAGCTTTTTGCGAAGATTGACCTAAAGGCTGGTTACAATATCATTCGAATAAAACCTGGTGACGAATTGAAAACAGCATTTCGTACGAGATATGGACACTATGAATATTTGGTTATGCCCTTTGAATTGGCAAATGCACCAGCCTCATGCCAAGATATGATGAATGAGATCCTGAGAGATCTAATCGATCATGGAGTTGTGGTTTATATAGATGACATTCTCATCTATACCAAAGACGAAGAAGAGCATGTACGATTGACAAGAGAAGTCCTGCGTAGATTACAGGAAAACAACTTGGCAATAGCACCAGATAAGTGCGAATGGCATCAGGAACAAGTTGAATTCCTTGGTTATATCATATCGGGAGAAGGTGTCAGCATGGCAGAGGACACGGTTGATACTATCCTGAAATGGGAAATGCCAGACTCAGTCAAGGACGTTCAGTCTTTCTTAGGATTTGCCAATTTCTATCGACACTTCATAAAGGACTTTTCGGGAATCTGCAGGCCATTGACAGACCTAATCAAACAAACTGGTGAACGGTTCAATTGGAAGGCAAACACACACTGTCAAGAGGCTTTCGATTTGTTAAAGAAGTGTTTCACTGAGGCACCAATCCTTCGTCACTTTGAACCTGAACATCCTGTGGTTGTTGAGACTGATGCCAGTGACTTCGCTATCGGCGCTGTCCTTTCCCAAGTGATTGATGGACGATTACACCCTGTGGCCAACCACTCTCGAAAGATGGATAAGGCAGAGATCAACTATGAGATCCACAATAAGGAGATGCTAGCAATAGTATCTGCCTTTAAGGAATGGAGACGTTATCTCGAAGGTGTAGCCCATCAAATCAGTGTGTTTACCGATCACAAGAATCTTGAGTACTTCACCACTTCTAAGATATTGAATCGAAGACAACCCTGCTGGTCACAGGAACTAGCTGGTTATGATTTCAAGATATTCTACCGACCAGGCAGTGCAAATGGGAAATCAGATGCGTTATCTAGGCGTTCGGAGTACCACCCTAAAAAGGGGGGAGGTAGTATCGAAGAAAATGAAAATCAACCAATACACCACGTTTTAAGACCTGATCAGTTGGTAACATCTGAAGGGGAAACAGTGCAGGTGACAGCAGCGAAGCTACGAGGTGAACAGATCATGATTTCTTCTGCTAAGTTGAGGTCAATCCCAGTAGTCATGTTCAATTCTTGGTTATTAGAAGTAGTGGTAGGCGCTGCAAATAACGACGCTGAATGGCAGGAAGAGTACATTAGAGCAATGGAAGGAAGCCCAAGCCCTGACATCTCTTTTGAGAACGAAGCCCTTTATTATAAAGGCAGGCTGTGGATTCCATACAATCTACAGTTACGAAAACAAATACTCAAAGCGGAGCATGATTCGAAGGTGGCAGGACATATAGGACAGGACAAGACAATTGAGTTAGTTCGAAGGAACTTCTTTTGGCCAGAGATGGAGAAATTCATCGAAGACTACGTCCGCTCATGTCCTGAATGTCAGAAGAACCAAGCAGCTCGCCATGCTCCCTACGGTCTCCTACAACCTCTCGAATTAGCGTACCGTCCATGGGATTCAATCTCCATGGATTTCATCATCGATTTACCTATATCTGATGGTTGTTCATCGGTCTGGGTTATCGTTGACAGGTTCACAAAGATGGCTCTCTTCGTACCACTGAAGGATGGCGAGAAGAAGGCCACAGACCTGGTCAAAATCTTCCTGAAAGAAGTATGGAGATTCCATGGTCTGCCATCGAACATTGTATCAGACAGAGTTTCCAGGTTTACATGTGCGTTCTGGTCTTCCTTGGTCGAAGCTCTCGATATTCAGTTAAAGATGTCTTCACCATTTCATCCGCAGACTGATGGTCAAACGGAAAGAGTAAACCAGACGTTAGAATGTTACCTGAGGAACTACTGCAATTACGAACAGGATAACTGGTCTGAGATATTGCCAATGGCAGAGTATGCCTATAACAATTCACATACTACCGCGACTGGCATGTCACCTTTGTTTGCGAATTATGGGTTCGATCCTCGAACGAATTGGCCCGTTGAAGCAGAAGCAAAGAATCCAGCATCAAGGAACTATGTTCATTGGATGTCAAGTGTACATGACCTGTGTTGAAAAGGTTTAGAAAAGGCACAAGAGACAATGGGGAAGTACCATGATAAGCGTGCTAAAGAATCTCCGAAGCATTCGGTTGGTGATCTAGTAATGCTTAATGGAAAGAACCTTAAGACCAGACGCCCATCTAGAAAGCTAGATGCGAAGCTACATGGTCCCGTCAAGGTGCTAAAAGTACTCTCACCCACCGCATTAAAACTTGAATTGCTTAAACGTTGGCGAATCCACAATGCTTTCCATGTCACTCTCATTGAACCCTATCAAACAGCCACTGTTCCGATCAGACCTATACCAGAACTCTCCACCAGCGAAGGAAACGAACTAGGTTATGATGTACAAGGCTACGAATATGCAGCAGGCTATGAGGTTGAGGAGATGATGGGCAGCCAGTATAGCAAGGAACGAAAGAAGGTGCTATACCTGGTGAAATGGAAAGGATATCCAGATGAAACAGATTGGACTGAGGAACCTTATGAGAACTTCAATGATAAAGGGTTGTTGAAAGACTATCATAAGCGGAACCCTCAGGCGGCTAAGGACAAGAGGTTGCGCTAGTACCTTTTCCCCACGAAGGGTTTTTAATGGCTAGCAAGACACCTAGGAAAAGGAATTGGTTTTTGGGCACAAGGGGTCATATTTTTACCAAGGAGGAAAGGAGGAACTTTGGGTTTTGGGCACAAGAGGTCATTTTTACCAAAGGCAACGAAGAGCAGATTAGTATGATCGTTCAGAGACGAACTCTATAAGCAGGGGGGTAGTATTACACCTCACAAAGCTGTACATCGCCAGAGGCCATTGGAGCAGGGTCACTTATGATCACTCGATGATAGCCGCATCGGAATAGTACCAGCGCCATCCCTGGACGTCATCGAAACTTCACAGAATATCACTCGCACCCAACGAAATCAGGTGAGCTGTCATGCAGTCAACCACACCACTGATAAGAAACTAAGAGTGGGTATTGAGACGATGCCCTGCCAGCTCATGCCATCGATAGTGCGAAGACAGCTGAGAGACTGTTGATACGAAAATACCTGCGTTTGCAGCGTACCTGACGAAGCCTCTGATGTCCCTCACGATCGAAAGGATACCATTGGTCTGGAAGCAAAGAGATAGAAAGGATACAATAGGTCCGGACCACAGAACTCCGAAGGACTGATGTCAGTAGGTGTAAGGACGTACGTCCTCGTATGGATAGATATACGTAGATACGGTTGCAAACGGGAAGAAGTGATAAAGATATCAATTGTACAGTATGTAGATACGATAATCGCTAGCGTGCCAAAAGCACTTCGCAAGGTGATTATATATGAAGGGCGGTTACCAGGCCTCGGCAGCCAAGTGCACTTGGGAAGGCCAAGTACGCTTGGGAGCCAAGTGCGCTTGAGAGCCAAGTGCACCTGGCACCACCATTACAGTAGGAGTTCTATTCGTCTGAGTTAGAGATCTGAGCGGAAAGATGCGGAAGGTCCGAAAGAGCGGTGCAGGGCAGGAAGGGCATTGGCTCGAAAGGAAGGTTAGGTAGAGCAGCTCAAGAGAAAAGCGTAGATAGAAGTAATTGTTAAAGCGAGAGGATAGAGGTATAAAGGCCTCTAGAATCTCCGAGGGTAGAAGGGCAACCTTCTTGACGAAGAGAACAAGCCTTAACAATATACGCATTGGAAAGCCAAACATCTTTGTCTTGAATCTTTATCTTTAGTGACTTTCACATCCTGAGCGAATCTTCATAACTTCCATCGCAAGCAAGTCCTGAAAGCAGTAAGGATACTACTTGTATTGCTAAATCTGGAGTGACGCTCCCAGTGTTACAGCAGCATAGCTAATGAAGTCTCTAATGTCTCTCACGATCGAAAGGATTCCATTTGCCTGAAAGCAGAGAGATCGAAAGGGTACGATAGGTCCGGACCACAGAAGTCAGTCGGGGTTCTATTCGTCTGAGTTAGACATCTAAGCGGATGGATACGGAAGGTCTGAAAGAGCGGTAAAGGGCAGGAAGGGCATTGGTGCGAAGGGCAGGTTAGGTAGAGGAGCTCATGAGAAAAAGCGTAGATAGAAGTAATTGTTAGAGCGAGAGGATAGAGGTATAAAGACCTCTAGAATCTTCAAGGATAGAAGGGCAAGCTTCTTGATGAGTAGAACAAGCCTAAACAATATACGCATTGGAAAGCCAAACATCTTTGTCTATAATCTTTATCTTTAGTGACTTTCACATCCTGAGCGAATCTTCATAACTTCCATCGCAAGCAAGTCCTGAAAGCAGTAAGGATACTACTTGTACTGGTAAACCTTAGGTGACGTTCCCAGTGTTACAGATGGGCCGCGACTGAACTTGAGAGGTTTGACCTGGGAATCGGTGATGTCAACAGGTATGAGGGCGATGATGGCGACGATGTAGATACTGATGAGGAGGAAGAAGCATCGCAAGCCGATGATGGATCAATACAGAGGTTGGAGAACTGAGGGTATAGTACTAGAGACTCGGAGTGTGAAGATTGGACAGTATATTTCAGACTTGTGAAATACGATAATGGCGAAGCAAATGCAATGGCAAGCGATGTATCTGAAGCGAAGACTGAATTGTAATAAGTGACAACATCTCAAAGCTAAACATATATATGGGATACAGTGTGGCATCCAATAAATAGAAATAGCGGAGAGGTAAGGTAGATGAGCGTCCATGATGTAATATACAATACGACGCATCGCAAATTATATGAGATGTGGTATAATAGCTGCTGCAAGGTAAGTATGCAATGCGACCTGTCGCCTGGGTGACGCGTAGCGTGTAATCCTCCGTCAGAGGGTACAAGGTTCTGTCAGAGCCATCAGAACTGTCAGGAATACCTGAGTATTCCTGACGGAAACTAGGGTTGTTGCTGAGGCACAATTGTTCCTGTGTATCTTCCAGATCTTGAGCTAAATCGTTGTCCTCAGTGTAATGGCCACAGAGAAAGTACCGGTTATAAGGGGTTGTTGGATGATACAAGAGATGTCATAGTTGCCTTTTGGCCAAGTGGTATAGTATGCCAACATATACTTTATTACAGTATGACACCAACAAGGTCCATAGTTCAATTCCCAGTGTGAGCAGATAAGACTCACCAAGAAGGGCAAGCGACAATCGGGCTTACAGGGTCTAGTCCCTGGGGGTATACCTTATAATGTTAGACTGGCTTGCCTAGGACCTGAGGACATGTCCACCTAAAAGAGGGGATGATGTAATGGCCACAGAGGAAGTACCGGTTATAAGGGATTGTTGGATGATACAAGAGGTGTCATAGTTGCCTTTTGGCCAAGTGGTATAGTATGGCAACATATACTTTATTACACTCAGCAACCCTTGTAGCCAATTGTTGTTCGAGATTGTTGATCTGTTCTTGTGGCTCGCCGTACTGACAGTCTGGAGTTCTGGCTTCGAGTGTCTCGACTCGAGCTCTGGACATTTCCAATTCTTTTTCGACCCTGGGACTCATTGAAAGCTTCAGGGCAAGACATTTTTAAATCACTTCTAGTGACTATTTTGCAAAATAACTGCAATCTGAAGCCTAAGATTTCTAAAGATGTTCAATCGGATTGGATAGAAAGGGGCTTGGCAAAACTAAGCGGTGGTTGGGTGTGTTGTCGGAGGTGTAGCACAACTCCATACATGTGCATCCATTTTCAAGCGAGTGATATGTAGTCTTCATTCACAACACATTCAATTCCTGTTCTTTTTCTAAAGACTGCAAAAACATATGGAGACTCTGGTGGGTGGGAACGCCCCGGGTATTTAAATAGGTAGCTATACAATCTCTTCCACACTTTTCGTTGGCATTTTGCCACTGATTTTGGACAAATGTTTCAATCCGTCAAAGAATCTGGATCTGATATCTTATATTTCGTTCGGGGGACGTCGACTCCCAAGAGTATCATCGTTATGGCGCAATCAACTCCTGAGATGGGACTAGAGAACCTCGCTCCTGGCCTTGATTCAATAACCACTGGCATTCGAACAATTCATGCTGAGCTTGGCGAACACGTGAATGGGTATTACGCAGAAAAAAACCAGCCAGTGCCTCACGCTGTGAAAGAATTCCAGAAAAACATTTTTGAAGCAAGCGGTGACCCCAATAAGGAGAAGGTTCCTGTACTCCATGTTTTGAACCCAGGGCGAGGTAGATCCTTTCATAAGATGTTACTATCATTCGAGAATTGACGTTAGATGTGTACTCTCCGGAGGAATCAATTGAGATCCTCGATGTGTTACTTCAGCTCATTGGAAGGAAGGGACGAACAGATCCAAATTCTCAGACCATCTAGCCAGGAATCATGTCAGTAACCGCTCTTCAGATAGTTCAAAAGCTAATAGATCTTAGTTTATGTTCGAAGTCGGACCTACGTGGATTATGGAAGGAATTGTTAGCTGCCTTAATTGTGACACTGCGAACGGATCCGGAGAAATATATTCCAACTATATTTCCTCCCGAGGATCCGCAACTGCGTCCGTATCGTTCTGAACTCAACTTCCCAAATGCACTAGTTCGGACTGGTTGTGAGTACCACTTTGTCTTGCTTGAGATGCTCAATTTCGTCACGGGTATGCGTAGTAGTGTTTAACTAATCGATAGCGACGATCTCCTCACAAAACTTTGTTTGGTTTCGAGATGCGCCAGTTCTCCACCCCGCCATCAAATTGCTTCGACTTGGAAGCACCAGGTATTACACCCACAGAGCTATAATTTCTGAATTCGAAGTACATATTACGCACCCGAATCGGTCAGAGGATCTGAAATCGCCAAATCAATGGGAAGTGATTTTTATATTTAGTTCAACGGACGCCCTTGTCGCGTTTTCAGAAAGCCTCGTCGACACCGTAAGAGAAAGAAGTGCTCCAATGTCAAGGAGCGAGCTTGCGAGCAAAGAGGAAATCGGGGAACAAGCGCAAACTCCAGTTCGTCGACTCGTATTTCAGCATCTCATCACCCAAGTTTTAGAAGATAGTCTGGAATACCTTAGATATCTTGCTGTTGAAATCGACAAAGCTGTGAGTTCGTCCTCGGTCAACCCTTTCACCCTTGGAATATTTTGGGCTAAGTGGAACAAATATCGTTAGAAACACAACGGCGTTCGCAGACCAAGGAGAACCATCATCGAATTTCTGATTTTAGCTGGGAGTTGTCTGCGTGAATTGCCAGATCTATTGCACTCTGCAGCCACAGGGCTTCATTCAGCGGAAGCAAGCAATCAGCACAATGTCACAACAAGCGCTCCAAGTAATAAGCAGAATTCAGCAGGACCAGGCACCGGGCAGAGCTCGACAGAATTAGTCGTTCAGAACACAGAGAAATACTCACCAGAGCCGGGACTCGGGGTTAAGTTACAGTATCTCAAGGAGGTGTCGGAAGACCTCTTACAAGAGGCCAAGTCAGTTAAAGAAACTGTACTTTTCCTATAATTCCGTCCGTATATTTGAATTTCGCCGCTGATTGTAAGGAAATAGATAATAAGCCATATTGCTGTCGGACAAATGGAGAGAACAAGATACCCAACAATTTTGGCATCCGTATTTATTCCGCTATCCTTTGTGACAGTGAGTGAGAAGGTATATCATTGGAAAGTACATTACTGACTGTACATGCAGAGCTTCTTTGCCATGCCTTTCAATGCCGTCAAGGATCCCATCGTTAACAACCACCCCAAATTTCCCGGTCTCGGACTCTTCGTGGTAGCTATCCCAATCACGCTGGCTACCGTAATTATCCCAATGTTTTTCAGCAAGATAATCTAATGGCGGATCGATATCGGACCGAAGCCAACTTTTCCTATTTTAGTCCTAGATATCACCATGCTTTCCCTGATGCTGTCTTTGGAGCTGGCATGGAATGCCTGGGGTCTTGCAATAGCGACTCTCTATATGATATTCTCGAAGGCATATTTGTGATATTATATATCATACCAATTCCAGCTGTGGCTCTATTTGTCGTCGAAGAAAATTTACAGTCACTTGAAAAGTGTCGGCCCATGTGTAGTATCACGTTCATTTCCGTGGTTTCAGCTGTCAGCTCTATTCCCATGGTCGATTTTACGGACAGTCGCACTTCTTGATGTTGTCATCACGGCGCCGATGTATCATTTCTACTGGCGGAAAACCTACGCTCGTGGTACGATATATTATTCAGCTAATTTCGTTGCGATTGCCATATTCTTTACATACCGGATCGGTAGGTGGTTTTGGAGAAGGTACCAGGGTATCAGGGTTTTCTTTGCACGTTTATGGCGTCGGGTTTATAAGTACAGTCCCTAGACAAAAGTGTTCGTGATCGGCAATTTTACACCAAAATACCCGACTTTGCAGCAACACCACTCCACCACTAGAACTAATGGCTAATAGAGAATTTAATAGACAAAACTAGATATAGGAAACTCTTAGTTTTGAAAGTCTTGAAATTTTTCTGGCTGTATTGGTGCCACAGCTGTGGAACGAAAATTTCAGCACCAAGACAGCACCTAATTTGTATGTACAATTGCCCTTTTTAGCCAAAAATCCTGTCTTTTAGACAATAATTGCTCATATCTCAACACTGACAGCTATCAACTCCAAATTTTGCACAGTACAGAGTGAGGTCTTTTTGAAGGCCCTTGACCCCTCCAAAAATTAAAAATATTTTTTTTGACCTGTGGTACCTGCTGCAATTTTCTGCTCAATTACTGCTGCAGACCAGTAGAAAGGCCTTGTATTCAGTGGGTTACCAGTTCTGACACCTGAAAACCATTTCTGAGGGATGGTAAACACAGCTTGCTGCACTTTACTGGGTGTTGATAGCTTTTGTTTTAGTGGACCCCGAAAACGAGGTGTGTCGCCAAGCCATCACGAACACTTTTGTCTAGGGACTGTACCTTCGGAGATTTATCATCTCACGAATTCGAAAGGAAAGGATATCATGAATGGTTACATGAGGAGATTATAACAGGTTGGCGACAGTGTTGAATATCGAATCATGTGTGGAGGAGACAAGAAAGAACAGAAGTGGATAAAATTGAATATTCCAGGTTAGGGTTTCTGATATGCCCAATGAATCTATGCACCCTCAATGAAGCATTCCACTTGTATGAAATAGCATAACATAAAATACTCACTTACCCGTGGCTAATCTTCTAATTCCGCAATTGGGTATATGGATTACTAATTGATAATAGTGGTGCCCGTGGGTACCATTGCGAGATGGCAGGCCATGAGGGAGTTAGCTATCGGGGGCGACTCCCGTCATCTTTAGTGTAGTAGAAGTTCTCTATATATGTGAGCCATCTTGATTCACTCAGTCATTGCAGAAACGTTGGGTCCAGAATCCCACGCTCATTAGTGATCGCACTGGAGGATTCCTACCTTTCGAGTTTTGGGAGGTGATTGTCACTATGGTTGAAGGGACATCACTATGACATGAAGTGCCAAAATGTGAGCATTACAGGCTTTGAACCAACAGCTGGCGTTTCAACAGCCGGTGTTTACAGCACCATGCTCCACCAACTAAGATAAGCGACAAGTCCTTACTTGTTATGCCAATTTCAGGAATCTCTATCAGTTAGGCTGTCGCAGAACTTCTTTTTGGCTGACCAGTAGCCTACACTCAGACAATCATGAAGACCCACATACTTCATGCAGATGTTGATCATGAGCGAAAGGGCAAAAAAGAAGCATTGCGGGTTTCGAACCTGCGTTCTGGTCTTTATTACAACAGACGTTTTCAGCACCATGCTCTCCCAATTCAGCTAAGGGGATCTATCTCATCTGCTCGCTAGATATCAATGGAATTCCCAGTTAGGTGTAAAATTGAATCGAGAGTGTTTGGCCGTGTTGCGCCAGATAACCTGCGTATGTTGTACTTAAGTCTATGTATTATGGCCAATATACAATGCCTCCGCTGAAGGTCACTCGCTCACTTGGCCCAACATGATAACTGGAATATTTCACTTCGCAGCGGGCAAGTACAACCTAAGAATAATCCCATTATGCGATGTTATTACACAGCTTTGTATCTTCCCAGCTAACAAATCCAACAAACTGGTACGGGGCAAGGCGCCCGAGTACCCGTTCCCACGCCCGCATGGCATTTAAACTATCCCTTTCCCTGTTTCACAGGCAGAAATTAACTAGCCGAGGAAAGCCATCCAGGGAGCACGCAGTAAGCGCGGATCCTCATGATCTGGTTGGCCGCATCTCGTCCATGAATTCTCCACACTAACAACAGGACGAAGGAAAAGTTGCGCTGTTTAATGCCATTAGCAGTTAGCAAGTCGATCAAACGAGATTAGAGTACAAGGCTAACATTTGAGATCTCTACCCTGTACAAGTACTCACGTTGGCAGCTGGGAAGTAAGGTGTCTATCCAGGTTCGTCCTGCGGCTAATGTGCTCAAACCAGCGCACAACCAAAAAAACCACCTCAAGAAAACGCGACTCCGCGCGGCACTAGGTGATCAATTGCCAGGGCACCCAAATTACCGGATGGATATATATTTGGGATGTAGAGTACATATAGTGTGTAAGACTTCCATCACGCAAGAAACCGGTGCTCCACAAACCTCGCACGAAATTCTCCAGCTCCAGATCATCATGGGCCAACTAAAGGGCCTCACAAAACCCATCCAGCTTCATTCTATGCGGATGGTGATGGGTGGCTGCACAATGACTCCCGAACAATGTGCCTGGAAAGCTCGAAAATGGGTAGACTGGTAAGTCTCTCACAGCGCTCACGCATCCTGGGCGCACGCTGACATTGTTTGTAGGTACCATGCGGATTGGAACTACGCGCTCACCTCGGTATACTTTGTGTTAGCATTTATCGCCCTCTTTGCAGTTGTCAGGATCTTGTCTATGGCTGCGCAACGGCCGGCTACGAGAGAAAAATTGCGGAATTCGAATATTGGAAAACGAGCACTAGCGGGGTGGAGATATCTGTCGTATAGAGCATATAATGTCCCGGCTTTCTCGTGGTATTCGCCGCCGCTGGGTGTGTTGTTGGTTGGTGTGATTGGCGTTGTGTTTTTTATGGGTGAGGAAGACACTGAGTGGTTGAGAGTGAGAGAGCTGACGGACAGATAGTAATGACTCTTACGGCACGACCGTATTATTGGCCGAACAAGAAGGTTCCGGCTGTGACCTTTGGGAGTTCACCGCCTATTGCAACACGGGCGGGGTGGATGGCGACAGCTCTATTGCCGTTTATGATGTAGGTATTCTGCTGCGCACTATCTTCCGGAGTGAGTATATGTGTTAATGAAATGGATTGCTCCACAGTGCCTTCGCTTCCAAGTGGAACTTCGTAACTTTCGTTACGGGAGTGACGCACGAGAAGCTGCAAGTTTTTCACCGATGGACATCATGGGCAATGTTTGTGCTTGCCTTGGTGCACACATTTCCATTCATCGTCTACCACATCTGGAAAGGGTATATCCAGTATTCTGCATTTAAAGTGCATCAGATGGCTAACTAATTCAGGGACATGATGTCACAATACAAAACGACGATCTGGTACTGGAGCGGTGTCGCCACTCTCATCCCACAAGCCTGGCTAACCTTCATGTCCATCGGTCCCATCCGGCAAGCTCCCCCCTCCTCACTTTCTACCCCACGCTAACCTCCCCAGAAACCGCTACTACGAATTCTTTAAATTCACACACTACGCCGCCAGCGCAGTCTTCATCGTTTTCTTCTTCCTACACTGCAACTTCCGTCTCTCCTCATGGGACTACTTCATCGCTACAGCAATAATCTACGTCCTCTCTCTCCTCGCATCCTTCGGTAACACCTACCTCCGCAACGGCACTTCTCACCGCGCTACTCTCCAGATACTGAAGGGAAACATGCTCGGTGTCACGATTCCAACCAAGATCTCATGGCGTCCGAGTCAGCATGTTTTTGTCCGCTTCTGTACCGCGGGGATAAACTCGTTCTCTGCACACCCATTTACGATCTCCTCCACGCCGTCGCAAGAACCTGGTTCCTCCGAGATTAAGTTTTATATCCGCCCGCATGGCGGGATCACGGGGAGACTTCGAGCGCTTGCTGAGGGGAGAGGGGGCCAGGAGATTCCGGTGGTGCTCGAAGGGCCTTATGGAGGGCTTCGGACGGCGTTTGGAGGGTTTGGAAAGGTTTTGGTGATTGCTGGTGGGTCCGGGGGAAGTTTGATTACGCCTTTGGTGGAGGATTTTGTCAGAAAGTTGGAGGGAGTGGTGGTACATGTTGTGTGGATGATCAGGACGAGAGGTGAGTGAACTCCAACCTAGGATGGACTGAATTGACAGGTGTGATTAGACGCGATTGAGTGGTTTGAGGACGACTTGGTTGGTCTACAATCCCAAGCGCCGAATGGGAACTTAAAGGTGTCGATATATGTCACGCGAGATATCCGTGCCGGAGGAGGATCAACAGAAAGTTCAGAAGCAGAGAGAGAGAAAGATGTTCTCTCGGAAGCTCAGGAACAGCATCATACCGGTGAACTCGATGTCCACGTTGTTGGGAGGCCAGACCTATCTACGCTCATCAGAAATGAGTCGGAATCTGCTGGCTCTATAGCGATTGCGGGTTTGTGGCATCTCGTGTACTGGGGGGAATGTTTTTGCTGATGTGAATCTAGCGTGCGGTCCGTCGTCGCTACTACTTGATGTGCAGAATACGGCTGCTGCGCTACAGCTGGATATACTACATGGAAAGAGCTCATTATCGGAGGTCTATCTTCATACCGAACACTTCTCGTAAGTTTCCTGCGGATCTAATGCGATATCTTAGGTTGACAATATCGTGTAGGTGGTAGTTTAGGATCGGGAATAGAGGTCATAATATAGTATGTGGGAGTGAGAAGAAATGTATCAATTCAAACCGATGAATGAAATAGGCCACACTCTGGATACCCTCTCCTTATTTTTTCAGCCAAATTTTGTAGTTTATATCACGTGACCTCACCAGATCATAATCGAGGCATCAACAATACAAATAGCTGCAACTGCACCGTGGTGTAGTAGTATAGTGCCCGAGGCCTGGAGAACGCCAGGCGGTTCAATTCCGTGCACGGGGAATATTGAACCTGGCTATACGCAGTTAGGCATTGCCGGAAGGTAATTGGGTGGGCCCAAGATCGCAACGTAATGCGATTCGCCGATTGACCTTTTTGTTGCGGCTTGCACAAGCGGGACAGGTGACGTGGCGTATGCACAAGATACGAATAGCGGGAGATAAGTGGTTCGGCTATTAAATGAGTCGGGATCTCGGGGAAGGTCTGAATGACTCTACTCATGCTCAGGTATGTCGCAGCTTTCACTGATCTATGATTGCTGGAGAAATTCAACACGCTCAACGGTAACACAATAAACAAAATAAAGAAAACGTAACAATGTACGTAGAATTCAGCTGCTCTTAACAATGTCTGTGCCGTAGTACGCGAGTCGCCGTGCAAAACCATTAACTCTTTCTGCCGACAGGAGGATTCCCGGTTCAATACAGAACAACACAATAAAGAATAAACAATACTAGGTATGGTGGCGGCTTCGCCGCCTCCCCTCGGTAAAAAAGGATCCGAAATCCCGAAACCCATGATGTCCAGCCAGCCCGTCTCGGTCATCTCTAGCTAGCTGAGAGCTAGCCCATCCTGATCACGTCCAGCTAGCCAAGACATCCCATCCAGATCTCATCCAGCCAGCCAAGAGCCAGCCCGTCCAGATTGTGTCCAGCCAGCCGAGAGCCAGCCAGGTGAGAGCCAGCCCATCCAAATCCTGTCCAGCAAGCCGAAAGTCAGTCCATCTCGATTGTCTCCAGTTAGCCGAGAGCCAGCCTGTTCAGATCATGTCCAGCCAGACAAAAGCCAGCCCGTTTTGATTGTCTCCAGCCAGTCGAGAGCCAGCCCATCCAGATCGCATCCAGCTAGCCAAGAGCCAGCCCATCCAGATTGTGTCCAGTGAGCCAAGAGCATGTCAGAGTGAGTATGTCAGGGTTAGGCTGAACCACGGGATTTAGACGGGAACAGGATCCCGCCTAAAACCCGTCCCGTGACGGGTTTTCATCCGGAAATCATGATCCTGTGACGGGTTTTCATCTGAAAATCTATACGCCGCATCCAAAGCCCGTCCAAAAACCCGTCCAAAACCCGTTCATAACCCGCACGTTTCAATTTTCGTGTCATTTCGTATCATTTCGTGTCAAATCACGGAAAATCGCCCGCGGAGTAAGAACGGCTGGTTGGAATCAAGATCAGACAACGCGAATGGATAGAGTACATCAATTAGATCATTTCACGTCTAACAATCATCCTTATCGGCAAAATATTCATGGAGTTGACATGGGAGGATGATGTGCCCTCCGGGGTCCCAAGACCGACAAGAATGTGATTGTAGGTTCTCATCTCCCCCACCTTCCCTGCTCTTCCTCATTCTCATATCCGTATCTTTCCTCCGAATGACACTCTTTTCGCTTTCATCACTGCCTCTTGGTGCTCACCGTGATCTCGTTTGCAGAGGAGGGTGGAAGGAGCTAGGAGGGGTGCAGCGATGAGGGGATGCGACAATTAAGCTCAAATTTAAGCTTGTTTTAGCTCCATATTAAGGTTTAGTTCTCCCTCTTTCCCAGTCTTTTTCCGCCAAGCTCGCGTCTCGTTTGGATCGTTTTCCTCTGCACTGCGCATCCACCATCCGCTCCTTTCACCACGCTCTCCTCACCTCCTCACCAACCTCACACCAATCTCCCCCCTCATCGCCACCGTTATCGCCGCCGTACTACTCCTCGCAACCCCCCACGCCCTCCTATCCGCCATCTCCCTACTTTCTCCCTCCATCCTCTCAATCTCCACCCTAAACTCCGCAAACACAACCGCCAAAAACGCAACCATCTCCACCATCGCAAACTTCTTCCCCAAACAAGATCTGAATCCCTCCGCAAACGGCACCCACGCACCCTTAACCGGTTGTCTCATCTGTGTTCCGGGCTGGGTATCCGTCGCGATCGGGGTGCCGTCGGAATCATACCATCCCGACGTTGGATCTCGCGCATCCCATTTCTGCGGGGTAAATTTCTCCGGTGATGAACCCCAGTAGCGCGGGTTCAGGCCCAGGCCGGTGAGGGAGATGGAAATGGAGGTTTCGGCTGGGATTTGGTACGTTTTGGAGTCGAAGGTGAGGGGCTGTGGGGTTTGAGAGGTGGTTTTGGGGAGGTGTTGGAAGGGCGGGAAGATCCGGAGGGTTTCGTTCTGAATGTTTGTCAGCTTGGAGCAACAGGAGGTGGAGTTGGGACTTACTATGACGCAGGCGCAGCCTACCAGCTTTGGGTAGAGCATGTTGTATTCCCAGGTAGTCGGATCCGGGCATGCAGCTTTTTGTGCGAGGACATTTTTGATGTCTTTGTGGAGCCAATCTTGGATTTCTGGATGGATTGCGAGGAGGAGAATAGCGTATTGAAGAGCACCAGCTGTGGTTTCCAGACCGGCAAGTGCGAAAATAAAGATATTCCCGACAGTCTCTGATTCTGACAACCCGCCTTCGCTATTTGAGCTGTCTGCGAGTGCACCTAGGAGGTTCTGTTGTTGCCCGCTTGGAGACGAGGATCGCTCGCGTTGAAGAAGCTCCTTCACGTAGATACCTACGTCCTCATACGCCTGAGCGGCCTTCTTCATACCTGCCGTACCTCGGTGCAGTATCGCGCGCGGGACGATAACGAGGAGGAGGATGTTCTCAAGGAGGTGATCGAGTGCCTCGCCATATGGGAGAGTATGGCCTTTAGGCGTGAAGTCGGGAGAGAAGTACGCGTCATCCGTGACATCGATTTTATCACCTCGACCTTCTTGGGGAGACTGTTTTGCGGTTTCGGGTTCCGAGATTACGGAAGATATCATGGGGAGCGAAACACCAAATCCGGATTTGGAAATAACGTTCCTGGCAACCGTTTTCATATCCGGGCGGAACATGATGCCAGGAATACCAGATTTCGATACCAGCTGCCCTTTATTTTGTGCCGCTGTCCATTGTCCCAGTAGCGTCTGGGTCAGCAAAACTGTTTCGCTCCAGACAGCAGAATACACAGATTCTGAGAAGGAAGGGGATGTAATCTTTCTATGATGCCGCCATGTCGTTCCGCCGGTCTATTATCGCCTACTTCAGCCTTCGCAAAAACCAGGGGACGACTCATGCTCACTCACCGTCAACACATTTTCCCCAAAAAACTGCACCATCTCTACATCCCCCCTCATCAGCCACCCAAACCCCATCACCCCAAAAGCAAAGACAACCTACTATAAAGCCTCAAATTCTTCGGAAACTCATTCCGCTTCATAAAAATCTGCCAAGCTACCTCCGCATTCGCAACATACAACACACTCCCCGCGGACCGGGCTTCAATAAAAACCTCGCCATACTCTGCAAACTGCTGGAACCCCGTTTGGAACTCCCAATCCCGCCATAAGAAATGAAGATACTTCCACCTTGATAGGCCGAATGGGAGCAGGGAGATAATGGGTCGGTTTAGGCCGGCGGTTAACACGGCGAGCGGATGCAAACGCTGGTAGGGCTGGAAGATGACCGGTAGGCCGATTTTGAGGGCCATGAGGTAGTGCCGAAGAAGGTTGTAGGTGTAGGTGCTGAGGAGGTAGAAGAGGAAGAGCTTGAAAGCATGGTGTAGGAGATCCATTATTGCGGGAATGGAGAGATGGGGTTGAGTTGATGGGATGAGGTTTTCTTATCAGGATGAGTTTAGGTTTTTAAACTTATGCATGTCTCACATATGGGAAGTAGTTCGCGGGGATATGTAAGCGGCTGATTAGTTTACTTCAAGTGCTTGGTGATGGTACGCTGATGCCTGATCAGCTATGCAGGAGCATGAGTAACGACTTGCATGGTGGTTGCCTGACTTCACCAGTAAACTTGCAGCCAGTGTCCCCATGGAGGCTCACGAATAGCACTATTTTTCAACACGCAACAAGACAAATACAAGTACGTGAATCCCACCGCAGAATCTAATACCCAAGGGTGAATTGCAGAGTCTTCTGAGCCATAGATGTCACATGTTGTGTCTTTGAGGTGCAGATGCGAAAATGATTAGTGCCTGTGCATGCATGCAGTGTGTCCTCGAAGGATATTCCGTCAGCAAAGATAACACTGTACCGATAGGATGGCATATTTATATCCCGGACCTAGAGTACGTGACATCCGATAGGGCAAAATCAGCCACCGCCTGTGGCGGATACCACCAATAATGGATTCTGTCTTCAGGTTTAGTTGGAACTTTGCGCAAGAATCACGAACGTTCGAACCAGCTGGGATGTCATTGAAATACGCGCTATACGCTATTCCAGGATCTTGCAAAAAATTTGGGACAGAATCTGCAACACACTCACGAATTCTGAATTGAAGATCATCAACGAAATTGATTTTTAATCAGGATTGTAGTCTTTTTCAAGACTCTCCATGATCCAAAGGAAACGGAACTCGATCTCCTCGCATTCAAGAAGCAGCGCCCACCCACGGGACGTAGCGAGAAATGAACCCTTTGTGTCACTGTGGCGTTTGGATATAGTGATTTGGATACCCACCACGATGGCCTTTATTCGTTCGAATAGCCTGACTAGCGATTTGTCGCACGAAATCTGATGTAACTGCTCCGTGACCGTCAACAACGTAGAAGAACCTCCAGTCAAGAAGATCCCAAGCATCAGGTGACACATCCTCTCCCGTCAAGCAGGCCATCACTGCCTCATGAAACCTATGACAGCATCAGATCATGGCATAGTAACAAGCCGAGTGAACTTACAGAACGAGATTCGCACCGTCTCTAAACTTTGATTGCTCGTCTCGCATAAACAAGAGCAAGTTTCGACAAAACTTCTGTGCTTCCTCCTCTTGTTTCCACCAAGCACTCTTTTCGTAATCCTTGATGCGAGTAAATCAGCGCAACTCCCCACAGTAGGAATGTCAAGTAAACCTCGCCTAGCCCGCCGTATAACTTGAGAAATTTCTCAGAAGTAGATCGGAGCATGCTAAATGCACCATGCTGGTAATTTGCTGTTGAAGACGAAATATTGAAATGGTTCTCGGAGTTCTTATCCAGGAGCGTGAGAAGAACAGCCTTTTGATTTTCTTCAACGCGATCGCGTCCTTAAAGCATCATGTCCAAGGCGTTGCACTGGTCTACTAAAAAGTAAATCTCATGCTCACCCGCAACCGCTGCCAGCAAGTGCGATTTGCCGGCACCTAAAATGTCATGTAAGGTGATTAGTCGTTGACCACTGTTGTAATTAGCGATACCACACCTAGTTTCCTATTTATTGGATAAGATTAGATAATGTGGCTGTGTGGAGGAATATTAAGCCAATCATATGACAGACAAGGGTAATACTTGTGGAACTCTCCAGAGTCAGATGGATAGTTAGGCCAACATATTCTCTATGTAGTATGAGGGGTATGACCTGATAGGTTTATAAGGATAGGATAATACTGTACAATACACTCTCCTTTTGATATAGCTTAACAGTATAACATCTTGTATTTTCTATCTTTGCACTATGTGTTCTCTTACTATCACATGTTCAAACCCTCTTGTCATCTTCACTTATCCTCTCTCCTCACTTCCACTCGTAATTACTTCTACAACCACTGCATGTCATCATAGCTGTGATATCGTAAAGTTGCCGAAAACGGGTACAACTGTAAAAGGTGAACTCAATATTTTCGTTGATTTTATACCTGACACTTGGTTGGGTGGCCCAAGGAAAGAAAGCTGGTGTGTTTTGTTGGGGTCGCAATACTTATCAACGTCCAGCTCAATGGCTGTTCGTACCATTTTGGCCAAAACTGTATCCCAGTCAGCATGCCTTAGAAGACTTGAAGTACATCATTCACCAAGGTATGTCTGATCATGTTCTTCATCAAATCGGCTACCTTCTTTCGGCGCGCGTGATCCTGATCAAATTTTCGCTTTTGTGGTTTTGTGGGGTTGATCTTCTCAATCAAGCTCAAGAGATCCTGAGCGACGTCTGCAGAAAATCCAGCCGCCATGAAAGCAGAGTGAGTGCTGAGGGGAAAGCTCTTGCCGGAGTACTTGCCTCGCAGAAATACACTCCAGTCCTCATGAGCCATTATGTCTGGATTGGTGTACCTGTATCTCTCGAACCACTCACGTAGTTGAACTCATTCCAAAGGCGTACAGCATCCACTGACAGAAGTTCAGCCATGGTGGGATCCTTGCCCAATCACTGTGTTTTGTTAGTGCAAAGACGTAGGCCCCTAGGGTACAAACAGTGTTGTGTGGATCGCACTACAAATCTGTGATGTGATTCGCACTACATCTGTTGTGTGATATATCGTGGGATTTTGTAGTCACAATCACACGATCTCACGTTAAGGTAAGCATCATCCGCATCACATGATTTTATTATCCGAATCACACGATTTATTATCCGAATCACACTATACAAAATGTAGTGAAATACTGAAAAAATATCTGCAGCCACTGTAACTGACACTGCTGGGAATTAAACCCACAGACATTTAATCCATTTCGAGGTTCCAACCGTGTACTATGTGAATGTAAGAATTACTATATTTAGTCCCATATTTTTGAGGTTACACACATACAAAAAAGAACTTAGAGAAATTTTGAAGATTTTTATACACGACAACTACCACTACGGCTCCCACTACGGCTCCTACTACGGTTCCCACTACAATTCCCACTTCAGCTCCCACTACAGCAGTCCTATTCCCTCGTCAGAGTTGAGCTTGTCGTGGGACGTTCGTGCGAATCGGATGATGATCACACTACACTCCACCAAAATATTTGACTTCACACGACAAAAGTCCCCTTCATTGTGCGATTCGCATCATGCCACACCAATACCTTGTACCCTAGGGAGGCCCCACAAACCTGGACAGTAGTCTTACCGGCCTCACAGGAGTAGTCGTCGATTCGGGTTGGGCCGCTGGCAGGTCTATTGTAAATGGCTTCAACTAGTCGGGGATTCGCGTGTTGGACTTGCCGAAGGCCATAGGGATGTCATGCCGGTGATTAGTGGGATGTGACTCGAGGGGAGGTGAAGATGGGATGTGAATGCTTAGTTTCCGTGTTACACCTTGCCGCCAAGCGTCGCATCTAATCGAGATGTACGTACCTTATATCCGAGTTAATACGGTATTCGATATTCGTGTTTTATCTCCAGCAGGAAAGATTTAAAAGCAGTTACAGTAGAGTTATACTGTATCAATATATATACTTAACTCGTGAGGGTTGAGTGACGTCTCGAAATTTTGACACATGACTGGGAACCGCATGTACTATGCATAGACTGACACTCACCCTCATACCCAACAGTAAAAATCTCAACACCACGCGTTCAGCATTTTTTCCTGGAGCTCCAGGCTCAAATCAACTGAAGATAAAGATCCATAGGTTAGCATCGAAGAGTGGGGCACAGGTACTCAAAGAATATGGTAATATTCGTTGAACTTTAGATCCCTGCAGCATCAGTATCATGGCGGATTCTTGAAAGTCAGGTCAGAAAACTTATGATACATATTGAACTCTCCGGTTATACGAGAATTTCAGCTGCTGAACTGCCCCGCATACACAACGTGTTCTGATTCCAATCACGAAAAATGCTGATTACGCTATGATTCCTATCCGACCTCTCGATGCATCCCCAACAATCCCGCAAAGAAACAATTGCAAAACATAAACCGATGGATAAAAGCAAGCATCATCCTGATGTATTCTCAGACATATCCAAACAAACGAATACACTCTATGAAACCGTGGCGCCGGCTCTACATTAGATAGGTATTAGCTTGTGCTGACTTGATCAATCGATAGACGCATATACCTCTCAGATTCGGAGGGAGGAGGAGGGACTCCTCCCAACAGCCTTATAATCACGTCGAATTTGGTGGCGTCTTTCTGTCGTATATCATAATTGTCCATTACTAGGTTTAGCGCCGTACACGAGTCCCTATCCTTCGCATCTCTGTCTGCGTCCCGGTCAGGTAGAAGACGGACTGTCGGCTCATGTCCTCACTTTGCCGCATAGTGTAGTGCCGTCAGCCCCATGTGATCGCTTGCATCTTTATCTGCGCCCCGATCGAGTAGGAGACGGACTATTGACTCATGCCCATATTTCGCCGCATAGTGCAATGCCGTCCGCCCATATTCACCCTTCACATCTTGGTCTGCGCCCCGGTCGAGTAGGAAACGTGTGGGACGGTGACGTGTGGTCGGTCACTGGCGCTGCGGTCAAGGGAGGTGTAAACTTGGTGTATTGTGTAAAGGTCTAGAAGGTCTAAAGGACAAAGAAGCTCCTATAAGTAGGAGGGTTGTGCGGCCCTACAAGCAGCCCTATACCCTACGCCAGTCACGCACTTGGGCCCTAAGATGCCCGACACAATCTACTGCCCTACACTCCTCCTGGGGCGGGTATCGATCCACACAAACCAAACAAACAAACAGTGCAGTGCCCCAAAAGAAAACAGTAAACGCCCGCGATTATCCCATCATATCCTCCAATCACAAGCGGGGGCCCAACCTATTCCATCTCATCAATGATCAACCCCATGCCGCGGCAGTGCTCCAGAAACGCCGGCTTCGCCAAGGCCTTCATGAGCGCGTCTGCGAGCATCTCCGTAGTTGCAATGTACTCCATATCGAACTGGTTCTCTCGTACCATGTCTGCAGCCAAGTGGAACTTTGTAGCGATATGCGCAACTTCAGTGCCGCGGTAAATGCGGTTCTTGACGCTGGCTAGCATCGATTGGGAATCCGTGTAGACCATGGGGCGGATGTCAATGCCAATCTCCTTCATCAGATGCATTAGATGGGTGATTCGCATACAAGCGGCGCCAAAAGCGTAATACTCCGCGTCTGTGGTCGACTGAGCGGTTGATTTCTGCTTCCTGGATCTCCAATTGACTGCTCCTCCGAACTTGATAACCATTCCCGATGTCAACTTGAAATCGTCCTTATCTCCAGCATAATCGGAATCCACATAGACTTGAAGTCGGTTCGAATCTCCTCCTAGATGCAGTTTCCATTGACTAGTTCCTTTGAGGTATCGGAAGACGCGCTTGAGAGCGACCATATGCTCTTTGGATGGGTCTGCGTTGTACCGACTCAGAACTCCCACTGCATATGCCAGATCCGGCCTTGTGGCAGTCATCATGTACATGAGGCTTCCAATCATTGACTGATACAGCGTCTTGTCACAAGGATCTTCGTCAGCCTTTCGCTTATGAAGTTTGATACTCATCGGAGTCGAAACGGCTTTGGCATCTTGCATTCCGTACTTGTGTAACACAGCATCGAGGAAGGCTTGCTGGTGGATATCGATGGTATGGAGATGGCGATTTCTCTCAATCGTCATACCCAGGTAAAACGATGCTTCTCCCAAGTCGTGCATCCTGAATCGATTTGCCAATTGCTTCTTGATTCCTCCGATGTCATGGCCCAGAACCAACAGATCGTCGACGTACAGTACGACTGCGGCAATTACCACTTTGGATTTGTCGCGGAGTATAAATAGACCACCATCAACTCTTGACGGTTCAAATCCAATCGAGATGACAAAGGCCTTGAACTCTCCGTACCAGACGTTAGACGATTGTTTCAGGCCGTACAGCGATTTCCGAAGTCGCATGACAAGTACCCGAGATGTCATTGGTTTCGTTGGCAACTTTCCATCGCTCAAACGGTAGTAGCCCTGAGGGGGATGCATATAGATTTCCTCTTCCAGATCGACTCCAAGAAACGCCGTGCAGACGTCCATCTGGCGCAGTTCCAAATCATATGCTGCTGCGATAGCCAAGGCCATCCTGACGTGGCCAAGTCTTGCCGTCGGAGCATATGTCTCCTTGTAATCAATTCCTTCTATTTGATGATTTCCACCGACTACCAGGCGCGCTTTGAATCTCTGTATCTTACCGTGACCATCTCGCTTGACTTTGTAAACCCAGTGGCTTGGTAGAGCTTTCCTGCCTTCTGGAAGTTCGACAGAATCAGGGTCAAAGACTTTGTGATCGACAATCGCTTTCAGCTCTTCTTTCATCGCGGAATCCCACTCAGCTGCCTGTTGACCTTCAGTAGCAGCCTTATAGGATTTTGGGTCCTCAATTCCATCCTGAGCAGCACCCGGGCCGTGACCCACGGATATCATGACTGCTGCGTAGATAGGTGCAAGATCCTCTTCATACTC
This sequence comes from Wilcoxina mikolae CBS 423.85, assembly GCA_014904905.1. NCBI lineage: Eukaryota > Fungi > Ascomycota > Pezizomycetes > Pezizales > Pyronemataceae > Wilcoxina > Wilcoxina mikolae. The sequence continues at coordinate 210,674 of MU122175.1, read as the reverse complement.
CTCGTCCTCTGCAGCCAGTTGTGAGGATTCAGCCAGTTTACCCGGGGGCGGCCGAGCCCTTCGACTTCCTTCTGGCGGTGCAGCCCAAGCGGAGCCAAGTGACGTGTCAAGGCCAGCCAAGGCTCTCGATTTCTTCTTCTTTTGAGTCTGCGACGTCGAGGGCTGTATCTGCGACGTTTCCGATGTAGAGGACTGCGTAGGAGGTACAATTGGAAGTTCAACTGGAGTTTCAACCATTTCTTCTTGTGTTTGACGTCCAGAATTGCCTTCTTCGGTTAGCTTTGAAGCTTCAATTTGCTTCTTCAGGGCGTCATATTTGTTTTTCCAGCAATCATCCGAATCCTCCGGGATTACCTCACGATAGAAGTGTTCCGATAAAATCGCTTCATCTGCAGCGTTCGGAGCTGTGTACCTGCGATCTTCTCTGAAGATGACATCTCTTGAACGATGAAGAGCTCTCGCCAAGGGATCGTATATCAAGTACTGCTTGGTGCTGTTGCAGTAACCAACAAATATGCCTGGAGTCACACGATAATCCAGCTTCTTCCGCTTCTCTTTCGGAATATGCACAAAGGCTAAGCAGCCAAATACTCTCAGATGCTTGATCATTGGTCTAGTACCATACCAAGCCTCAAAAGGAGTTTTCCCAACGACTGACCTTGTCGGCGTATGATTCTTCAAATAAACTGCAGCCTCGACTGCTAAAGCCCAGTACTTCTTCGAGAGCCCAGCATCCTCGAGCATACTCCGCGCACGACCGAAAATCGTCCGGTTCGCTCTCTCAACTACTCCGTTAGATTGAGGCGTATATGGTGTTGTAGTTTCCTTGATGATGCCCTCCTTCTTTAGGTATTCTGAGAACTTCTTGGAAGTGTACTCTCCTCCGCCATCGGTTCGGAACTTCTTGACTTTGTGTTTAGCACCCGAATGTGTCATTTCAGCAAGCGCAACCCATTCCTTGAACTTCGTCAAGGCTTCCGATTTGTGAACTAATATGTACCAGGTAGTCCACCTCGTGCAGTCGTCAATGAAAAGAAGCATGTATCGGTCTCCTCCAATTGCAGTTTCGACTGGACCACAGATATCCGAATGAATAAGCTCCAGAGGTGCTGATGCCCTCTTTGTAACGGGGGTAAAGGGCTTTCTTGCATTCTTGCCCTTGATGCAGCTGTCGCAGTCACATTTCCCTGTGAGCGGCGGCATGCCATCAACCACCTTCGGGGCGATATCCAACGCTTTCAGTCCGACGTGTGCCAATCGCCTGTGCCAGAGTATGCGCCTCGTGGCTGCCGACTTCGTCGGGTGCCCAGTAGTCTTAAGCGCTACCATGCAGCTCTCTATCTCCGGTGCTGCAGCGGCGATATCGACAGAAATGATCTTGGACTCCTCCGAATCCATGACGCGATCCAGGACAAACAAGCCTCCAACCTGTGGAGCGGTTGCAACCAACTTTCCTTGTCGATTGTCAAGATTCAGACCATAGTGATTGACCGACTCGACTCTCACATCCTTGTCCATGATTGTCGATTGTGAAATGAGGTTGAACGATCCATGCTGATGCATCACATGCTGCAGGACTATGTTTTCCGATTGACCATCTGGCAGACGGCTCTTCAAGATGACCTCTCCATATCCGGCGGCTTCTGACTGTACTCCATTGAAGCCCTTGACTTGCTTGGTACCCGGAGCATATGCGGTATACTTGGAAAAGTGCGAACGTTGTCCACAAATGTACGTAGTGCAGCCACCATCGATGTACCAATCATGAGCCGTCATTGGCACGTCCGGGCTTGCAGCCATCCAAAAGTTGTCAACAGTCGTTGTCGACGCGGCTGCGGCGGCGGCGGCGGCGGTGTCTTCCTTTTTATCTGCCCAAGGCTTCGGTGCGGCTTTCTCTCCGCGCTTCTTGCTTGGACACTCCCTGACGATATGGCCTTTATTTTGGCAATGGTGACAGATCGTTTCGTTAGAACCTTGCTTGTCCTTCTTGTCGTCAGACTTGCCGTTTCCTTTGTTGTCCTTGCCCTTGCCCTTGCCCTTGCCCTTGCCCTTGCCCTTGCCCTTGTCCTTGCCCTTGCCCTTGCCCCTGCCCTTGCCTTTCTTTGCAAAGAGTAGGGTATCGTGTCCAAGGCCCTTCTCCTGCTTGAGCTTTTCCTCATGCTCTAGCATCTTGGTGATGACATCACTAGGCCACATGGTATCCTCGGCATCCTTATCTTCCATGAACTCGAGGAAGATCTTCCAATCATCGTTGTTCGGGATGCCATACAGGAGGTAGAAGATGTGCTCGCCATCAGGCATGACAGTCACCTTCTTGCGCTTCCTCACAGCCGGTGTAGGCTTGCCGTCATCTTCCGCAGTGTCCGATGCCTCATCTGCATCAACACATAAGTTCCAATCCTGAACTAGCCTATCGATACGAAGCGAGTATGTCATAACGTCTCCACAATCCTCTAACTTTACTTGCAAAAGTTCTCTCCGAATGCGGAACTTGGACCTCTTGACTTTCGACTTGTAGTCTACTGCGAGTTGTTCCCATAACTCCTTGGCATCCTTGACCTTCATGTACTCGAGCTGGAGTCTCTCCTCCATGGTCAGCAGGAGGGTCGATCTAGCAGTGCCATGCTTCTCGACATAGGATTCCATCAGCGTCGCGTGTGCAAGTCTCTCTGAGGCAGACGCATTCTCTGCAAGAGCCTCTGGCTTCTTCAGGTCTCCAGTAACAACTCCGAGGACGTGTTTGCTCTCTAACAGGAGCTCAACTTGTCCGGCCCATTTGTTGTAGTTAGCTCCGTCGAACTTGCCGATGTTCATGGCGAGGTTGTTGGCTGACATCTCGGTGCATCGGATGTCGAAAACTCCTCCTTTCCTTGAACCCTTCTTCAACTGTTCGTCGTTGAAGTTTGTCAATGAAGTTTGTCGATGAAGTTTGTCGATGAAGTTTGTCGATGCTGAGAAGGCGTCAGTTACTCTTTACGTTGAGTTAAACGGGCTGACGTCCATCAACCGCTGGCTGGCTAGGCTACGGCGGTATGAGGGGGGTATGCTTAGCTGCTCTCCTCCACTGAAGTTTGTCGAAGTACGTCTCGACGAACCTCCCTTCTTCGCTTTGATAGATACGTTAATCAAATACGCAAGGGCTCATAACCTGTGGGACGGTGACGTGTGGTCGGTCACTGGCGCTGCGGTCAAGGGAGGTGTAAACTTGGTGTATTGTGTAAAGGTCTAGAAGGTCTAAAGGACA
>MU122175.1:117631-207330 GCA_014904905.1 Wilcoxina mikolae CBS 423.85 | reverse complement strand
AGTAGGAGGGTTGTGCGGCCCTACAAGCAGCCCTATACCCTACGCCAGTCACGCACTTGGGCCCTAAGATGCCCGACACAATCTACTGCCCTACAAAACGGACTATTGACTCGTGTCCCTCCGCCGCATAGTGCAATGCCATCCGCCCATTATCATCCTTCGCATCTCTGACTGCGTCACTGTCGAGTAGGAGACGGACTATCGACTCATGTCCGCTCTTTGTCGCAAAGTGTAGTGCCGTACACCCACTCATGGTATTCAGATCCACGCTTAGGTCATAGTTGGTACGGACTGTCGTAGGTGCCTCAAGCTTACTCCTTGTTATCACATCTATGTCTGCGCCCCTGTCGAGCAGGAGATGGACAACCGACTCATGTCCGCTCTTTGCCGCAAGGTGCAGTGCCGTTTGTTCATTTCGGCTGACAGAATATACTTCAGCACCGGAATCGAGTAGAAACCGGACACTTGAATAATGTCCGTATTGAGCGGCGAAGTGTAGCGCGGTAAATCCACTCGCGTCCGTGTCCTGAATTTTGAACATGCCGCGATACAACAGCAATTCCATAATTTTTAGAGATCCATTCATCGCCGCCCCATGCAGTGGTGTCGGGGCAGTTGCAGGCTCAGCTTTCACATGCTCGTCGACCATCATATCCAAAAAAATTGAAACTGCTTCTCTCGAGCCTCTCCAGACCGACATTTGTAGGAGGGTCCCTTCCCCAGGATCGAAAACATCAGTCGTGCTAGATCGCATTTCCAGCGCTGATTCAGATCCATGTAAGGCCGAGAGTTGTAACTTTTGCTTCGCTTCGCTGCTGAGTTCGGCACCGTAAAATGCCAACAAAGCAACTGTGGCCCCGGAATTGCTCATCATAGCTAGGTCTACCGGTGAATCTCCATCGCTGTCTGGATCTCATGTTTTGTACAGTTCAAAAGCAATAGAGCTTGCACAACAGGTACGGGTTCAACAAACTCCCATAGTGTAAGGCAGTCCGTTTATGGATGTCCATGTGATTGGCATTCACACCGGCCTGTAAGAGCAGTGTAGCAATTGTTGCATGGCCTGACATGGATGCATTAATAAGTGGTGTCCTGTTGCTGTTATCGAGGGTTTCCACATCTATTTTGGACTTGTCGTGAAGCAGATTTTCGACAACTAGAACCTTTCCTTCTGCAGAAGCCTGTAGGAGCAATTGATTCCGAGATGAACTGGACTTCGGTAGAGACTCAGCTGTCCACGTGCCGAATTCTCCAATAGTTTCCGTCATCCTTCGGGCCATAGCGGGGCAGACCCTTGCAACCTCAAATTTCGCTTCGGATGAACTCCCCAAGGAATAGGTTGAGGATTCTGTGAGCGCTCGAGTGGATTGGCCGTGGAGTATGGCACAAACCATTTCACCAAATAAGTTCATCCTGGCTTCGGCTCTATTGACATACTCCCGGCAGTGGGGAATATCATCGCAAACACGTACGAGACTAAGATAAACCTCGCTGGCATTTTTCCAGTCATATCGGCGTTCGTAAACGGTCGCGGAGGTTGCCGCAAGGTGAAAGAACCAATGAATATGCAATTCGGCCTGATCAAATTGCCGATTGTCCAGAAAACGTCTCACTTCGTCGCTTACGACTTGCAGTATTCTCATATCCCCTACGTCGATAGGAAGTTTCCCGGAACGACTAAGTGGCGATGCTATTGACAAATAAGCTTCCTCGACGCTGGTAAGTTTCGTCTGCACAACGCCATCCACAATCTCCTCCAAAACTGGGCTATTCAACCCAAATGAATCCACCACGTCCTTGGTACCAGCGCTTGTTTGAACATCACCGCCGATAGATCCAACCACCTCCCGTGCCATTGTCGACATAAACTCAGCAAATATAAATTGGCCGCAGATCTTCTCCAGCGGCGTGTCTATATCTGTGACTAATCCAAGCAGACTCTTTGGATCAAAGGGATGTCTGAGAGCGAGCCCAACAATATGATCATAGGATGTAGGATCAACCGGTGTAATGTTGCTTTCGTCGAATCGAATATATGATGATTGCCGTCGTATCCATCGCTCGTAGTTGATTCTCTCTTCTGTGCTATTGGCCCCAAATATGCGCAAGTTCCGGGCTACATTCTGTGCGTCTATTTCGTTGATACCCATTTCCTCTGAACTTGTCTGTGGAACCTGGCGAGTATTTATACTAGTCTTGAAACTTAGCATCCATAGTCCGATAACCGCTTCGATTTCATTCTTCATTGACCTCCATCGACCCCATTGCCCACTATCTAATCTGAGCCTTTCCAATCGCAGAGAAATCTCCTCAAACCGGTCGCTTCTTGCAGCCTTAACTTGAACTATGAGTTTCCACTCGAACTGTCCTTGAGATACCCAGTTTCTTTTGTCTGTCAGAACGACATACGGACTGGAGAACACGAAATTCATGGCAAATTCTATTGCATCGGAGACTGAGTCAGCTGTTTCTTGCCACCTCCCAGACCACCTAGGCCTACACAGAGTGTCTAGTCTACGTCGAGCTGTAATGACTTCCATAGCAAGGTTTCCTGATGAAATAGGTTTTCCGAAATCCTGAGCAACGATATGCCACGTTTTGCACCCCTTCATACCCTTGGACATCCATTCCAGTTCATAGCCATCGTCAATTTTTGCATAATCTGGTTCGTGTACCATATTTCTTCTGACTAACGCCCTAAACCCCGCCATGATAGCTGTCGTACTAAGCTGAGCCATAGTAACCGACCAGTGAAGCCCCCGAAGACCCAAGAACATAACTGCAAATCCGCACAAACTTATTGCTGTGGCCAATACGGTTAACTTCTCCGGGTGTGCACCGAAGTCTTTTCGAGATGTGATGATGAAAGGCCGATTATTAGATCTGCCGGGTTTTCTAACGCCAATAGTAAAATTAATCCGAGGAATCCACCGACGAATACTCCAGGGAATTTTCTGATATCCACACTAGCCAATCAGGTAACGAAAACGCCGCGGGATTCTAAGACGATAACTGCAGGAAATCCTTCGACGAAAGCTCGAAGGAATTATCTGATGCATCCTCCAACTACCACCCCAACTAACCGTACACTCAATCGTCCACGTTCTTTGAGGGACCTTCGTTCAAATCCATCTCCGGAAGTTTCGAAAATTAGATTCAGCTTTCGCCCTGGCAGCATGAGGATGAATAGTAAAAGACTCGAACTGCTGGTCATTGATCTTCCCGCCCTTCTGTAGCCAAGCCAAATTTGCCCTAGGGTCTGTAATTTCCCACCGATCTTCCACTGTGCTCCCATCGACTATGTGAGCGCACAAAAACATCCCCACTACCAAGGCAAAAGTCCCAACAGCCATCGTGGGGAAAGCAAATGGGGCTACCGTAAGTTGGTCATGCTTGCTGAACATCGTGCTCCAACGGGGATGGAGAACGGCGACTCCAGCAAACGCAACAACACCACCCTGAAGTAACGTCCCAACCACCGCCACAATCTTCAACTCAATGTCGGAGACTCTCTGTCCGCCCACATTTAGTGAAACGTTGGGCGAGGAATCGAGCGGAAGATTTTCCAACTGATCCTCCGATCGTCCAGGAGTGGTGCGTTTCAAAATCCCTTTCCTCATAGCTTCGCGAAAATCATATATTCCGGAACCTGACACACCGAGCAGCCGTTCCTAGTCTCCAGTATCGGTACCACCTGCAGGTACTTCGTCCAGAGATTTTATATAAATCAATTCGAGAACATCCGATCGCCCGAGAATTCTGACAATCCCTTTACCATTCCAAAGCTCGCAAACTAACATTATTAGCAGAGGCTATTAACGTTAAGGGGTGACAAGTACCATCATCGGATGTTGATGACATTAGCTCCACTTCGACGACACCCGTTCCTTCTCTCGCATGTCCAATAACCGCCTTTAGCCAGGAGGGTCCTCCCACTCTAATAGCCGACACAATTCCCGTGATTATTCCCAGCGGCGCCATCGCAAAGATAATGGAATCCACCCATCCCATGCTCTGGCTGAGGAACTGCTTCGCTACTTGCTCGCCGAACAACTGAGCTATGGCAACAGGGAGTCAGTGTGAGAAAGCATCACGAATGAAAGCTCCATCAACATTGCCAGAGGGGGGTGTCACTAGAGGAGCCAGGTCTGTCAAGAGGTTATTCGAAAAGTCGTCACCAGCACCAGCGGCTGCTACGGGTATATGAGCTGCCAGGAGCGGTATCCGAAAATGTTTGAAGAGATGCGAAAGTTCTGAATAGATCTCGATGGCGCAGAGTGCTGATCGTTCGAACAACTCGACCCCGTATCTCCTTGGACGTCGCTGCCATCGCCTAGTGCCACAGACATCTTGGAGCGAAATTTAGTGATGGCTAGGATCGGGTTTGTCGATCGGTATGGGCTGAGACTTAGAAGGATATGCGTTTATGAGGATTTCCCGAGACCGATAGCGCAAAAAGGAAGGGGCTTGATGTGAGTTGGTCTGCGACGATGGCGACCGCAACCAGAGCCTCGTATGTGAAGTGACAACACAAAAAGAACGCCATTGGTTCTAATATCTCATGATTATTTCATTGAGATTGCACGACCTATGGCGGAAAGACATGCATATTGCAGCCACATCACATATCACTCATCATGCTAGTGATTAGATGGATAAGATACGATGGATAAGATCTTGCAGAGTAAGACCTGGGGACTAACCCCTTTTTGATAAGTGTCTTGGCCATGATGTATGACATCTAGAGCTTGCGAGAACCAGGGACTATTTATCCTGTCTTGACTTGATGCTTGCTACTCTCTAGAGCACAGTATCTGGGGTCATTGGAGTTGGTCGCGCTGTACGGGGGATATACCAATCTCAGTCAGTACAACTCAAAATCCTGACTGCTGTGCTGTTAGTCCACTTGCTCGCGCTCGGCATTCCATGCAAGGACCTACTTGAGCTCGTTATACGTTATTCGATTGATCCGGTACTAGGAATTAACCATGAAAGTAGGTTTTGAGAATGAAGAGCTCGATTCTGTTTTTTGCCTCTTACACTCTCACTGTATTATCTGCGGGGTTTGAGAATGAAGAGCTCGATGTTGTGTACGTATTTAGTCGCACAGTACAAATCAATAAGGTGAAATAATAAATACCATAACAATATGAAGCCGGACCACATAATTTTCCAGGAAATTTCGAACCGGAAGCCGCTTACAATTGATAGTCACACGCGACAGCGGCGACACCACAGATCAAGATAGTAGCGCCAATAATTGTAATCCATCCTCCTTACTTGTACTCAGCAACTGCCATCTCAGGCCGAATCCCGCCCACTTTTCAGTGCCAGAAGGCTGGTATGTCTGCCATCAGTGAACATACACAATCCTCGGCAATAAGTCAGCTGTACCTCAATCCAATTCATTTGAGATACAAAGAAACCCCAATTTCCAAACCCATCCCAACCCAGAAAGCACCCAACGCAAAGATTCCGAACCCTACAGAAACGAACGGGAGGGGAAAACCCAGAAATTTCAAGGGAATATATAAACACCGCATAGGAATACCCAATGTGAATCAAGCCCAAAACATTTGCACAGCCCAGCAAAAACCCAATGAAAAAGACCTGGCCTGGCACCGCCAGGACATTTATACTTCAACAGTCGCGATAGACCAAACCCGTCTGCCTACTCGATAGCACTTATCGCCACATCCGCGAGCGCAGGATTATTCGCCGAAAGATCAAACTCAAACTTAAAGTTCTCCCCCAGCTCCTTCCTCATGCAAGTGATAACCGCTTCAAGCACGTTCTCAAACAATCCCATAGACGCAGGATTTTCCTTATCATTTTCATCGCCGGTGTGGACTCCAGTCTTGACCAGACATGTGTTCCATCCGTACATATTCCCGCCGATGATATCTGACTGAGGATTGTCACCAACCATGTACACATTCTGCGGTAGCACTTTGTCGGCGTGGATTTCTTCCATCCAGGAGGATAGAACTTCGTCGGCGTAGGTGTAGGTTGCTCGCTCGGGTTTCCCGTAGATGGTTCGCTCCAACTCAACGCCGGTGATGGATTTGTACATGGCTTCAAGTCCTAGACGGAAGGTGCCTTGAGACATACGAGGAATGGGGTGCTCGGTAGGGCATAGAAGATCGCCTGGTGAACGTGAGCGGTGCGTTAATGAATATGGAGATAGTGGGGCGGCCTACCTTGAGAGAAATAGATCGGGATCCGTTGTGAGACAGGATCTTTAGCGATCGTCCCGAAGCGTCCATTCTCAGATCTCAACAGATCCATGATGATTTGGTAGTCGGTAGCATAATCTCTACTATCACTGAAGACGAGGATAGCCTCGATGTTGCAATTATGGAAATCTCTTGGTCTAGCGGAGGCACGCTCCCAGGGTCCAAAGGTTCGGTATGGAGCAATGGTCTCATCCCAGGCAACAATGTCGTTGGGAACAACAACGTCCTTGAAACCGTAGAGCTCGGCGATTTCTCTGCAGCGGAAACCTTCACCGCCGACGACCAGGACGGTGTGGTAGTATTCGGCCAAAGCGGACATGGGTGTGTGCGACTGAATGAACTGCTTCGTGGAGACGGGGGACCCAAGGATCGCCGATAGCTGCGCACAGCGCTCTGCTTCAGGCTTGCCAGAGCCGTTGGTAAGGAAAATGTGAGGAATCTATTGAAACTATAGTGTCAGATCATAGTATAAAATGCGACGAAGACATCACTGCTTACCTTAATACCCAACTCATTATCGCCGTTCAAAATCTCCAGCGCCTTTTTCCCCTCAGGAATCAAGCGATCTCCATGAACTAGCACACCATCGATATCAAACGCAAACGCCATGTTCTTCGCGGAAGTTACCTTCTCTCGAGACACATCTTGAACTTTCGCCGCAAGAAGATCGAAAGAAGGTATTGTCTCCGGCATTCCAGGACGGAGGTGTGACTGCCGCTTTAAACGGGGGATGGGGAGTGACGCGCCAAAAGAGTTTCGAGACGCTCGGCGTGACCTCTGAGAGGGTGCAACACTGAGGTGATGCATCAGACGCTCCGCTTCTGATATTGCAGAGCGGGTGGCTGGTATTTCGATCGTGCGTGGAGGAGAGTCTGTGCCGTTTCTAGGGACTGCAAGAGTGTCCCTTGGCCTATGCTTGTGTCAACATCGCCCAGGAACAACGTAAGGAGAATCACTCACACTCTCGAGGAAGAGGATCCATTTACACCATTGGTGTCGACGGTGGTAGTACCGGGGGATACAGAATCCGTGCGGTTAATGTCGTAGGAAGGTGACATAATGAAATACTTATCGTGGCTTTTGCTTCAAGTCCAGCTGAGCGGGGAAAGTTCTGTGAGGAGGAAGTGAGGTGTGTGAGAATAAATAGTTCAAGATTCTGTGCGGAGTTGAGTTACGTCCATTTTTGGCGGGGGGAAGGCACATATATACGTTTCTGTTCACACCCACCCCGAGACAACCTTGCAATGACACCGTATCTTTTGACGCCTAAGTCAGTAGAGCACAACCTTATGAGGTCATCCACACCAGTTGATTCCACTTAACTAGAGACGCACAAGCCGGTTACGGATACCGAAACTTTGTCAGCAAGTTCGCATGACTGGTGCTGCATGTGCAATTTAGAATCAGTCAACATCCCATCATTATCTATTGATTCCATTTTAGCATCGGCTCCAAAAACCTGAGATGGACTTCGCGGCTGCACTTGAACTTTGTATTTGAACCTTGCTGTATGTTGAGAATGTACTGAGAATTACAGTTCAAAGATATGATGAGGGCGCCTTCCACAAGATTCTCCCTTCCAATGTCTCATCCAACATTTGCCACGCTTAATCAATTGGAACAGGGATTATGGGAAGGCGTAGAAGAGATAGTTCCGAACAGCTACCACGGTAGTTTCAGGCGCTGGTGATGTGTTGAAGGGTTTCCGGTCCAACGAAGCAGCGCGAAAAAAAAACCTTGTTCATGGAAGGCCATCAAACCAGCTAGAGAAGAAAACCCAGCACACGAAAGCTTCGAAAGTTCTTGGTATTCCACAGAAAGTGCCCATCGGGGTCGCCGTTTCGGAAGTAAACAGCTGCCGGCGATATTATCTATCGGCTAAGTTGCCGAAAGGTGGATTCTCATGCCAAGGAAAACACGTTGTCGTGAGGAAAACTACGGGACCGGGTGTGGAAGATGAGCCCGCCGATCCTGGCGGCCCGTAGCGCATAATTCTCTTCCACGCTTTGCGTCACATCCCGCCCTACAGAAGAACACCTGCATTCGCGGATCGCACTAGGGATGTATCACTGCTTGAGTCTAAGTAAGCGGATTCACGAGATCGGCAGTGAAATGCCCTGCAGCAAGACAGGGCTGTGATGTGTATTCCCCTCTCCCGAGTCCGAGGTACATACGACAACCTTTTATCTTGCAATTCTTGTCGCCTACTTCTTCAAGCGTAATAGAGTTGGCCGCTCTTACACAATCCAATGTGGAAATGTAACCTTCAAATGCCTCATAAACTTTTCTCGTCGCTTACAGTTTCCAATCCACACGCAAGGTTTCTTTCAAATTTCTTCACTGCTGTGTGTTGATCTACATCTCTCGATCCCGCGTATCCGGACGCCAACATCAAATTTATTCAGCCCTTCTAGGACTTCCCAGCAACTAGAGTAAGTACCGCCCGATTAATGACCAGGACTGTTGATTTTCACTTCATTCACTTCAAAGACGTCTCTGTCACTGGCATACATGTTGATCTTTCGAATTCGCACTAAACTAATCCACAACTATACGTCATGATAACGCAGGGTCAACAAACCAAAAGGATCTACATGAGTTTGTACTCGAGTAGTCGTGTTGAGCCAAGGATGTTGAGAAAAATATTATGCTTTGACAAAGTAAAAGAATGAGGGGGTGAACTCGGCAGTGGAGAAGAGACTGGGGGGAATCATCGACATCACCATTCACTTACACACATACCCACTTCATCTCTATCTCTCTCCTCTTCATAGCAATTCATTATGTCTTTAGGTCGAACATTCAAGCTCAACACTGGGACCACTATCCCCGCCGTCGGCTTTGGGACCTTTGCGAACGAGGGTGCAACTGGAGAATCCTACAAATCCGCAAAAACAGCGTTGGAAGCTGGTTACAGGTGAGTTTGTGTCCAAACATCGACGGTACAAGTTTTCGCGCGGGACGCTGACATCCGGATTAGACATCTAGATTGTGCGTGGTTTTATCAGAACGAAGAAGAAATTGGCAATGCCATTGCAGATTTCCTGAAGGAGCAGGGTGGAAAGGTGAAGCGGGAAGACCTCTTCATTTGCACGAAAGTATGGAATCACCTCCATGAGCCGGATGAAGGTATATTGCAATGTGTCGGCGATGACTCTGGGTTACGTGTGCTGACACACGTAGTGGAATGGTCATTGAATGACTCCCTCCGAAAGCTCAAGCTCGACTATGTTGACCTCTTTTTGATGCACTGGCCCATTGCTGCCGAGCGAACAGCAGACTACAAGCCCAAGATCGGACCCGACGGAAAAGTATAGCCCCACTATCTCAGAAGCATGCACCTTATCTCTCCTACTGACCTCCTTCATCAGTATGTAATCAAGCACGCCCTCACCGAGAACCCCGAGAGCACCTGGCGCGCTATGGAAGCTCTGTATCGCAGCGGGAAAGCCCGCGCAATCGGCGTTAGCAATTTCACTATTCCCCGTCTCCAGCAACTTCTATCTTTTGCGTCAGTTCCTCCTGCAGTAAACCAGGTTGAAATCCATCCGTTCCTTCCCAACCAGGAGCTCCTTGATTTCGCAAAGTCCAAGAACATCCTCCTTGTCGCATACTCGCCACTTGGATCGCAAAACCAGGTTCCGCGCACTGGGGAGAAGGTTGCGGAGAATAAGATGTTGAATGAGGTCGCCGAAAGGAGCGGACATACGCTGGCGCAGACGTTGATCGCTTGGGGAATTAAGAGAGGATACCCCGTGTTGCCGAAAAGTGCAACTCCTAGTAGGATCAAGAGTAATTTTGAGGACTATGAGTTGAATGATAAAGACTACCAGGCCGTGAACGACGTTGCCAAGGGTAGACACTGCAGGTTTGTGAATATGAAGGACACGTTTGGGTTTGACCTTTGGCCGGAGGAGTTGGAGTAGGAGGATCATGGTACGGCGTCTAGTGCCTGATTTCGCAGCTTTTGGATTTGTGTATGTTATGAGATTACTATAGACTGTAACAAAAAGCCTTCTGTGCCGTCCCGTGTGCTGAATCGCTGCCGCATGTAGCTGCATAACGATAACGCATTTTGCACTCAAATACTACAGTGAAACCACATATTCACTACACCAAGGTTTGATTCGAGACTGCTACATGAGCCAAGTGTGTTGGAAGGGTAAGTTACTGTGAATTGAAGGTGTTTCGAATTGTATGGATGTACTAAACAGAAAAAAACTACAGTACCAGGGATTCCCGCATGGTCACCCACTGCAGTACTAACCTGGCGATATCGCGCTTGAATATGGCTGAGCAGACGGGAAGCCTTATTTTCACGATTCTATGACCGTAGCTGAGAATGATTCAGCAATGAAAGAGCATAAAGGAAGTTGCGTTCCCTTAATTGCACTGAACAACATGCTCTGGCTACTCGCAAACAAATCGATGTTGCTATATGGCAGGTTTGCAAGTTACAAACTTTCTCTACAGCTGCCAGAGTCTTTTGTTTTAATCCGATTACGGCAGCACTGATTCTAGACCGATCGTACTGTACGTACATACTGCAATATTTCGAGGACTTTGTCTGTCGGGCGAGAGGGTTGATTTCATCCAATGACCAAACACCCTCATACATTTCTCTCGCCTGATGCAGCAAAGGTAAACGAACCCGGCAGCATCCACTCACGATCAAGACTACCGTTAGTTTGGGGAAAATTTGTGGTTGTAGGTTATGTGCTGGCGCGCCCCGTTCATTCGTCTCCTTTTAGAATTCCAAAGACACAAACCAGCACTCGCTGAAGCGAATGTCTAGCCAGAATAAGGCATAAAGCCGGAGCCGACTTACAAGAGGAATATGCATTGTGAGACTTCGCGTTTCGAACAGTACTTCTATAGAAAAACGGGCATGCATAATGATGATCGACGTTCACGTTACACCAACAGCGGTGCGGATACAGGGTCAGAAGCGGTTTGTAGGATCTTCATGAATTAGGGACCGAGGGTCTCGAGCAAAAAATCCAAAATTCACGTTCGGGAATTCTGACCTATTTAGCCAATTCACATTGCGATCTACCGGTACTGTAGATCTACCAGCAGTTATGCGGTCAAGAGTGAGGAGTCTCACTAGATTTGCCCGCCCGCGGGGACCCACGGTCTCTATTCAAAGGTCTTGAACGTTCAGTGAAAAATCTCCCGAATGTATAGAACATGTAACCTGCGCCTTGGCAGCATGTCAGATCAACCAACCGGCTTACACTGTTGAGGTGGTGTAGGCGCGTAATCCAAAATTAGAAACCCGCAAATCCAATCACCATCGCCGTGGAATTTCCAAGTATATCCGCACTGGAGTCAATGAGGGAACAATAAGAGATCCCCCCTGTCTAGACGCTCGGGAAGATGCAGCCGAAAATGTTGGTTCCCGAGATATCGATATGCAGTGCATTTTGCCGCCAGCTTATTATACAGATCTCAATGTTACACACATATATTTCTCCAAGACCAACAAAATGCACACTTACTCTGCATATTTACCGCTCGGAAATATCCAAGCACCTTATGCATATATCCATGCAAAGATTGAGCTATGGATAACTTTATTTCCCCGATGTGCATCTTCTTGCGGCTAGAGTCTGTCTGACTTAGATGAAGACTGTAGATTCGGATTATAAGTTCTCCTGAGTCCCCAAGCCACTACTCTGGATATCATCCCGATTCTTCCTCGTATCCGACACATCACGACTACCGAAGGACCCCTAATCTTCGATTCGAACTCATTCCACATACGTCTTCGAATCTCCAAACGCTTCGCCAGACAATGCATTCCACCATAATATCCTCTCTCTCCATTGCCTTCCTCGCCATAAGTGCCACATGCAGGTCAGCTAATCTTCCAAACACCCACCGTACCAGCCGAACTGACATTCCAGATAGCGAAATACCCAAACGCGAACTCACCCTCAACTCCAAAGAACAACAACAAGTAGCCTCAGCATCAAGTCGACTCCGCAACGACTACCTCCGAACTCCGGGAATTCAAGAATTTGCCTCAGCATGGTTAGACGTTGAAGACCACTTCTTCTCTACACAGACAATCGTCCCCGGTGCAAATCCCACCGACACAGCAACGAGCAATAATATCCCCCAGACGAAAGTAAATAAGTTTGCTGAGGCGTACTCAGAAAGAATTATGCAGTTTGTGGCGACGCAGACGTATGTGACGGGTGCAGCGAAGGAGACGTTGACGCATGATATGAAGGATTATGTACAGCATGCTGATGAAACGGGTGGTGCTGCTGGTAGTGGGGTGGGCATTGCGGTGGGGATGGCGGTGGGGGTTGTTGCTGGGACGGTTGCGTTGGTGTTGGTGTTTTGATTAAAGGAGCTATGGCGTGTGACGTCGGTTGGTTACTTTTGTATATTAGATATTTCTAGGTAATGTTTACGGAGTAATGTTCTATTTTATTTTCCGGGTCGCTTAGGAGAGAATGTTAAGCCACATGTTAACGTTCCTTGCGATTGGACATGATACCTATCGTCCTCCTTCGAACATTGGCAATCCTAAACCAACATACTCCGTATCACAACAGCTTAAGCAGTCCATCTCTTTCTACCGTATCTACTCGGTACAAAGGCACTGTGCCAAAACCGTGGCGAAGTGACTGGGCTGTGGGTGCTCATGCGGGAGCCACGCGTACGGGTTCCCATAGCGGCTTACACACGTTTGTCCGGTTCTGTAATACCGAGTAGATGCGGTACGCAAGCTTAATTAGCCCATTCCTTCAACTGGTCGTCCGAACACCCGAATTCTCTAAAGACTATCCGAAGGCCAATCTGATCATACATCATGGTCCTGTCGTCGGCGGGCCTGTGGATCCGACGTCAACTAATACATTTTTGATCAACGATCATGCAGCGCGCCAACTTACTGAGAATATTCAAAATCGATGAACACGACATCATTTTCTGTCACAAATATAATGTTATGACCAGTAACATCTCCATGAGAGCGATCGGCGTCGTGAAGTTTCTCCAAAGCATGCCAACAAAGAAGGAACATAGTGCGACAACGATCTAATCCAGGGTTCGATTTAAGACAGCTCAAGAGGGTGTCACCCTCGACTTTTTCCAAGAGGAGACCGACTCCTATTCTCCCATCGACGTCATACGCGCCGTAGCAATATGGAATGAGCTCACCCTGCATTTACTTGAGTGATACGTACGTGTTGGCCTCATTGTACGCATCGACCAAGAAGTCTGGGGTGTAGAATTTGAGGACCATTCCAGCAGTTGGCGGTGGGGTAGACAAACGAGCTGATAAAAGTGATCAGCATTAAATCATACATCATAAAGAAATGAGGCTCACAATGTGCGGAAATCGCTATCCTATGATTCCTTTCGAAGCTCTTCTTGACTTCCATCTCGATGTTGGTTCTCCAAATTTCTGCCACGAAGAAGTCACTGACCTTCCGGCGTGATGATTCAAGTCTAAGACTTGAACCTTCAGAAAGTCTCGGTGACGTAAGGTCCCTCTTCTTGACAGCACACAAAGGGAACTCAAGTGGCTTGTAATTCAGGATGAGGTTCCCTGCCGCTACATTATAGCTCCAGTTGGAGCAACGCCGCAGGGTTTCAACCTCACCTTGATCGCTCGAGATCTCTTTCTGTTTTCTATTTACAACGGATTTCTGGCCAGTCAAACTCCGCTTTTGTAAGGAATCAAGTCTATTTTCCATGAACATATCTGAACGATTGAAATTAGACAGTACACTGGTGTCCCTGTTTACGGTAGACAGCTCGACTACATCGAGAAATTTCCAGGGCTTATGCCATCGTCTCCCACTACTGCCATGATCCGCAGCGCCGGCGCCTCCCCTCCGACCTATTTAGATTCCATCTACGGCGCGCTCATTGGTAACTACCCTCATGTTTTGCGGGATCGGAAAATTGCAAGTAAATACACCATTCGCTATCCATGACGACGATATCCGACACATCGTTGAAGAGAGCGTACTCTTTGATTCGAGTGGTGATTGTATCCCAATCATCGCTGTTTTCTACATTCAATTACCCGGACTCCAAGATATTGTTCAAAACCCCTGGGGCCTTGAACTCAACTGCACTCACAGGCGACATTCCGAGTGTACAAGGATCCGAGTTGTTGGGACTCTCAGTCATCTTGAGGATCCAAATGTCAGGGCGAGAAACAGAGCGGGTCAAGGTCTTCTCTGAACGCAATGCCCAATCAAAGTCGCGATTTGCGGCATCAGACATTAATTTGCCAGGACTATTGGCCAGCAGGAGAGCACGATGGCAGACTCCAAGTACTGGCAAACGTCTCCCTCCGACTCCTTGTAACGGCCCTGGACATTTTGGGGAATATCGGCGAAGTCAAAAGGTATAGAAGAAAGCCATGCCTTGAAGTTTGTGATGTCTTGTGACGCGAATTCCACAAGGGTGTCTGGAGGATCCTGAATTTTGCGATGTTGTTGGCCGTGTGAACAGCAGCAGAAGTATGGATGCCCGAGGGAGGTGGGGTAAGTACGACGCTGGCGAGTGCTAATGCGGTTGGCATTGTGAACTAGAATCTATGTAACAGGTAAGGTATATATTACGTCCAAGAAGTGTTGAGACGAGGGCAAGCACGTATGTGACCATACGACAAGATACAGTGAAGTGTAAATTGTAAGTAACAAAGTGCGAGGAAAAAGCAGTAGAAGCAATACTTCAGTAGTACCTCGGGCCTTAGGGCTGTAACCCCAAGGGGTGACGACAGGGCACCCAACAAGAAGTAGGAGTTCTATATAGCTTTCGACATGGTAGCTGCTAAGTCAAAAACACAAGCTTTGCTATTAACGTCCGCCAGAACCGGGTATCGATACGAATGTGACTGTCAATAATGATGATCTGTACATGAAGTCTCAGCGACTGAAGTCTATCTCCCTAGGATTAATTTGGGTATAGTTTAAATTAAACTAGAGGGATAATAGAGTATATTTCCAAACTCACGTCCCATCACCTTCGATCTCAGCCCATCATATCTTACTTATCTCTCATTGACCCTCAGCCTCAACCATCGCCATTAGGAAGCCAATAGATCACGAATCAAGAACAAGCAATAATCTCTAATTGTGATGGTGGTGATGGATAAGGTACAAGAAGTCGTTTCCCAACAAAAAGCAATAAGAGCCTTCCAATGCCAAGAAACACGTGATCATCGCTCTCCGTCATCATGCTCCTTACCGTCATCATGCACCATCCATCATCGTCGTATGAAAGTACGGGGCCGTGAAGATTCCAGAAAGTTAATGTGGGAGTGTATGCATGTCAATGATGAACTACAAAACGTTAACTCTCACTTTCTCACAAATAGCAAACCCTAATCCCGATCACACGTCAACATTTGCAATTTGTATCAGAAGTGATGCGGAAAATCTGCGGAATACTGCACCGGGCTTTGAACTTCATACCGGGAGTTTTGATCACACAGTGGGATAATTCATACAAGGCAAGCTTACAGCTATCGAAGCTCATACTATGGATTGTGATTATATTACACTAGTTGTGGAGTGTGTATTCCATGTGAGACGGAAAAATTCCCATTGCCAGTGGTTCTAGTATGAACCCGGATGAGGTCTTGGAGAGTTCTCGCCAGAAATTGGGATAGATTATGGTTCTTGTACATCAAAGGTGTCTTGATAACTATCATAGCATTTGCCCCAGTCTGTGATTACAGATTACTGCACTCATACTTCTCTTGATTACGATTACCGAAGATAAAATCTTGCATACCGAACGCCACTTGATTACTGATTACGTATGAAGTTCAAAGCCCGGTACAGTATCCAACCCACTATCCAACTCGCACTCATTACCGCAACATTTATATTACTCATTCTAAAGTGTGGTACCTGTGGGCGTGATTGCGTAATATAAATGTGTGGTGGTGGCGGCGTAATCAGTATTGTCCTTGTCTTCGCAGCCCTGAGTTGGAATGTGCTGTGTTTCACTACATAGGTAGCTGGCCCACCAAGCGTACGCAGTGTAGGACGTATTCGTATGTCCGTGTATCTAGAGAAAGTGTGTGAAACCGAAATCCGTGTGAATTGTAAAGGTGTAAAGTTGTCTCGCACCAGCCGATAAGCGTTCTTTGCTGGGGTCACGTGGTGGTTGCCGCTCGTGACCTCGCTATCACCACCATTGGGAGCAACTAGCACGAGTTCCCAGAGGGTCGATCTACAAAGCCCTAACATCTAACCCTAATACACTAGATGTCCGCGACATTATCCCTCCAACAACAGGGTGCGAGGTAAACGGGTGTAGCAGAAACGTCACTCCTCACCACAGGACCCAACCTACCAGGCGAATCATGCATGTTTGGAAATATGTCTTCAGTTCCGCAAATCACAAATCCTCACTCCCTTCCTCTGCTCAGGCAGGTACGCCGGTATATTCCGCTGTTATCTCTCACATCGCGATGGTGCGTTCAAAGTTTGTGTGCATTAAAGCGATTCGCTGTGTGCTGTTTTGGCCAAAAGTAGAATTATTTTATTGGTCGGCACCATTTGGTTGAATCACCCAACCCATCGGCACAATTGCAATTGGCCGTGGTGGGATTGGTAGAAATAAGTAACGAAATTTGGATGAATTCTGGTCGCCCTGCTCTCTTGCCTAGACTTTTTCTCGTCACTCACAAGCTTCCGAGAGAAAACCACTGAGCTTACGAAGGAGGCAAAGGCTGGTATGCGAGCGCAGAGGCCAGGCAGACGCTGGTATGCGAGCGCAGTCGCCCTAAATAAAGAAGGGTTAGATGAAGGAAAATTGAAGACCAACACCGTTGTAAGATTTACACCGCTAACTGTCATCAACAACATGTAGACCCGCATTGTGCTTCTAGAACGGATGATAAACTCCAATCTGCGCAGGAGGGCGCTGCTGCGGTACACACATGTATACCAATCGCGACGGCGTTATTGATTGGCCATCTCAACACCAATAGTAGAGAGAGCAAACGCAGGGTGTTTGAAGCACTCTTTTTCTTTTTTATAAATAGTCGTGATATCATTGAATTCTCATATTCCATATCCAGCCCGCAAACCCTAAAGTCAACCTTTATCAATGGCAGAAGCCGCGATCGGCGGCGGATGTCGACAGCTGGACACCACTTCGCATGGCGGCGAAGAGCGGCGATATCGCGACGATACGTTTCCTGGAAGAGAATGGCGCCAATATAAATGCAATAGACATCGAAGGCAGCACCCCTCTGCACATGGCAACACAGACTGGAAATTTTGAGGCGGTACGTTTCCTAGGAGAAAAGGGCATGGACATAATGGCTGCAAACAATGCAGGACGAACACCCATACACATGGCAGCAAGAAACAAAGATCTCAAAACAATGCAGTTCCTAGTGGATAAAGGTGCCAGTGTGAAAACGATTGACAACGACGGTCGGACTCCTCTACACGTGACTGCCGAAAATGGCGATATCCATACTGTGCGTTATCTCTGCGAGAAGTGTGCCAACGCAAAAGCGGCAGACAATGACGGCCAAACTCCTTTGCATATGGCAACCCTCAATGGCGACGAGACACTCTATTATCTAGGAATCACCGCCGGCGCCGATGTGCGGACTGCAGACAATCATGGCCAAACCCCGCTGCACATCGCCGCCCAAAATGGTAACATTGGCGCATTGCACTTCTTGGAAGAGGAAGGCGCCAATGTGAACGAAATAGACAAAAATGGCCGAACACCTCTGCATCTGGCTACTCTCAGTGGCCACCTCGGGTTGATTCGAATCTTGGAAGGGATGGGCGCCGACGCGGGGAAAACCGACTACTACGGCCGAGACGCCTTGCACATAGCTGCACGAAACGGTGATATCAAGACGGTGCGGTTCCTAGACGACTTGGAGAAAGGTGCGGACATGACGGCAAAAGATAGCGACGGTTGGACTTATCTGCACATGGCTTCCTGGAATGGCCACATCGACACAGTGCGGTTTTTACAAGAGAAGGGCGCCGATGTGGAAATAACTGATAAAAACGGCAGGACACCGCTGTACATGGCTGCCGAGAATGGTCATATTGATACAGTCAAATTTTTACAACAGAAAGGTGCCAATGTCAAGATAGTCGATATGAATGGTTGCACTCCATTGTTCATGGCTGCTCAGAATGGGCACATCGAGACGGTGCGGTTTTTGGCGGATAGCGGCGCCGACGTCAACATGAGGAAAATGGATCAAGATGGATGGACTCCGTTGCATATGGCTGCCTGGAATGGTCACCTTGAAACAGTGCGGTTTCTGGTAGAGAAAGGGGTTGATGCTGGGGTGGCAAACAAAAATGGGTGGACACCTCTGCACATGGCTGTCGAGAACGGCGACATCGAAACTGTGCGGTTTCTGGAAGGGTTGTCTGCCGATTTGCAGGTGGAAGCAGCAGGAAGAATCAGTATTTCTCTGAATATGCTTGTTGTGTGGTTTCTTGTGATATTTGCAGCGCTTTGTACGTTTTTTGTTTCTAAGATCGATCTCTAGTAAGGATGTTGGCCAGTAAATAAACATTGTGCATACCAATCAAGATCAAGCTGATCGCAGTTGCCAAATAGATACAAATGCTTGTCGGGCATACACTTTGTATGTAGTCTGTACGTACACGCACACCTCCGGCAATTATACTAACTACCTGAAAATGCCATACTGATGCATTATGTGGTGCTATCCGGTGTATATATCGATCATGTTGGACGTCGATAGGTGAGTTTACTTAATTTGGAATTCCGCAGTCTCAAGATATTGCAACGGAATTTTTACGCGATGTGGAACCAGGAGAGAAGCCCGCAAATTTCTGTTGATCAAGGCGAGTCAATTGCTTCCAGACATCCACGAATTATTCGACATGTCCACCGGGAGCTAGCTTGACCGACTTTCAATCAGGCGCCTCTCCTTAGGCCTCCATTTGGTGTGTATGCAAGTGAGATTGTATCATATCAAAGGGTAGGAACAGCCGCCGGCCCGCTTGCGCCTACTATTTCGGAATTTTCCCAGATAATCTATAGCTAAAGTACTCCACCAGCACCAATTCAACTATTGTGATACCTATGCTGGGGGTTATTTCATCTGCCAACGGATCGATTGCTTTCGTGGCTATATCACTATAGTATGAAATAAACCGGTCCGTTTCGCCAGTGTATCAGAATTCTCGAACAGTTCTAATTGTCGTGTTTTCGCGTGGTATATTTACATCCAAGAACTTCTGCACTGTTCGCCAGTCAAACCCATCAGCCTGGTTTTGTGGCGTCTTAAGCTTTTGCGGCTCGATCCGCTAGTACTAGGTATCTAAAAAGCTTGTTTGTACCACGCGACGGACCGTACCGGAAATGCTTTCTCCGGGTACAACTAAGCTCAGTCAGCGTGTATCACTTCCAAACTTGCATGAATCTGAAGTTACCGGTGATGGCGTTGACGTCTGGCTGCCTGGATTTAAAAGATATTGAAGTCAACAGCGACATCAGCTCGGCGATGTCTTCGAAAGCTCTTAAAGATAGCCTTCAGATATACTGTGCCAATAATAATGATGGACGTTTTAGTTTAGAGATACGCGTACGATACTGGGATATCCTATGTTATGATATGATCAGAACATCGCGAATCCCCGGATGTAACAGACGAGTCTTGGTACACAAGCGAGGAGCCAGCTGGTATCAAGATATGCAACCCAGCTCATCCTCCCCGGCTGGAACTTGTGATAGATGATGATGACATATTCAAAATTGGGCATTTCTACATACTGGACGCACTTTCATGGCGTACTCCACGACCCCAGCAGAGAGATGACCGGTGTTTTCGAGCTGTGGACCGGTCAAACTCCATTTCTGACCGGAGTGGCCACTTGCGAATACAACTGTGGGTGCCTGACAGAGGGGTGGTGGGTGCTCGAAATGGTTAGTTTAATTGGTATATAACAACACCTATCCATCCAAACGGATACCATTACTTACAGCATCAGAAACAGAAACAGCAACAGTAGTAGCAAAAAACCTATTCATCAACCTTCCAAACTTCCCTCCATCTACTGCTTCTCCTTCCCTCTCCCATCATGCACCTCTCCCTCCCCCTCCTCCTCCTTCTTCTCACCCCCCTCGCCACCGCGCACTGTCCGTCCCCCCTCACCCCTCTGTCTCCTCAAGCTAACACGCCTAGACCGCTTCGCCTGGCTCACCACCCCCGACGTCAAGGGCACCGAATACGAATACATCCGCAAGAACACCAATTACAACTCTCCCGTGACGAACCTCACATCCCCGGACCTCCGCTGCAACGTTGGAGCCGTAGGTGCAAGAACAGCAACTACCACAGTTGCCGCTGGCGCCACTGTGAAATTCTCGCTAGATATTGCGGTATACCATCAAGGCCCGATTATGTGGTACCTTGGCAAAGCCCCCGGGAAGGCGGAGAGCTGGGATGGGAGTGGGGAAGCGTGGGTTAAGGTATGCACGTGTGGAAGGAGCCTTGATCGGGTGGTCGGTGCTGATAGGGGGTAGTTTAAGGAAGTTGGCCCGAGCTTTGCGAGTGGGCAGGCAGTGTGGCCGATGACGATTGAGTATGATGCTGTTATTCCAAAGTCGATTCCGTCGGGGAAGTACGTATATATATACAACTATTCTGGGGTAGGATATTGACGGTTTGGTTTGGTTACTAGCTATCTGTTGAGGATTGAGCAACTCGCTTTGCATAACCCTGGAGCGCTGCCTCAGTTTTTTATTTCCTGCGCTGTAAGTATTTGCTCTGGGTAATCGGGGGTTGAAAGGGAGGCTGATGTGAAGGATAGCAAATTACTATTACTGGAGGCGGGAATGCGAATCCGAAACCGTTTGCGATTCCGGGGCATATTTTGAGCAATGATCCGGGGTAAGTGCTTTAGTAGGAGTGGTTGGTGTGTTCGTGAGCTGAATCGAGAGTAGGTATACGGTTAATATCTATAACAACTTTAAGAGTTATTCTTTCCCTGGGCCAGCAGTTTGGTCTGGGTAGTTGGGATTTTTGGTGGGAATGGGATTAGATGGTGACGGTGTTGATGTTGGGTTTTGTGTTGTGTTTTTGGTGGTTCTGCAAGACTATATGGTTGTGATTTGTCTTCGTCTCTTTGATTTAAAACTATTGCTATCCGTCTATTGATGTGAATATCCATAGATCCATACTTCCTTCGCAGACGCTTCAAGAAATATGACAATTCTCTACCCTTGAGATATGAATTCGAGGCACATTCCCTCCCTCTTTCTCCCCTAACACCTCGTTATGCTTACGGGCTTTGTTTCACATAAGCCCCCGAGGATGTGGTACACATGCATTTAGTAATTGTTGTCGTGGGCTATATTAACATTCATTGGTCAGAATTAGGATTGAACACCTTTTGTATCCTCATCTTGAACATACATAGTGAGAGCATAGTCTATGTATTCATCACTCGGTCTGGACTCTGGAATCTGTATAATTGTAACTTGGAACCGCTCCTTAGACTACTATTTCACCAGCTTCCCCAGCAGAGTGGGGATGGCCTGGCAAAAATTAGTGGTCTGATATTCCGGAGCTGATATGTCGTTACATAACTGCTATGCCATATGAATGTGCTTCTCCTCTTCTTCTTCACCCCTCAACAATATTGCCGGCACGAGGTAGTAACCGCGTCCCTCAAAGGCCTCCCGCACTTCCACGTTTTCCCCACGCCCTCCAATCGTTGCAAGCACGATATTGGCGGGAATCCTGGATCCTGGGGAGGGAGATGGTACATGTGAACGACGAAGATAACTCCACGTGAATCCGTGACTCGGCGGTTCGGGAGTGGAAAGTTCGGCCGTCGGAAGAACGCGCAGCACTTGCTATTACTCGACCAACGCAGTCATATATTCCCACCCCTCCGGCATCATCGCGACAATTGCCGCTGCCGCTGCCCTGTCCGCAGGCTCGCAGCATCGACGACCTTCCTCAAAACCGCCTCATCCGCCTTCCCCTCCGGCATGGGCCGTTTCTCGGCGTCTTCTCCACGTAGCCATTCCATCCTCTCGTCCCAGCGCTGCAGCAACTCGTGATCTGTCGCTTCCGCCGCTGCACCACATTCACAGAACGCCTTCCAGAACCTTTCCGGCACGTTCTGCTTCCATCCCAGTAAAACCACAACATGCGCAATTTAGCTCCGGGGATGGCCCGAGATGTGGATGAACGGATTACTCTCGCCGAGAAGCTGCTAGGTGGTGCACCCGAGTGCCCATATGTCGATAGCCACTGTAACCTCTGATAGTAGGTTTAGGAGAAGTTCAGGCGCCACAAACTCTCTCGGCGTCCCCGGCAACCGCTGACTGGGCGCGAATGGCGAGCGGAAGGACTCGGTAAAGTCGCCGCATTTGCCTGTGGTTGGGCCTGTAGTTGGCAGAGGATGGCGGTCTCATCTTTCTCGTTGTTGGCGATACCTATCTTGATGGCTACATAGCGCGAGACCGGAATATCCGACACGGCGGTAGAGGCGCGCTCACAGCGCTGGTCCAGAGCGAGCCAGACGGTAGAGTAGCGGCCGTGGCCGAGGCGGTGAATGATCCGGTAGCGACCGTTGTGGAGCTCATCGCCGAGCTTGAGGGGGTGGTATCCGCCGGGTTTGTACATTGCGGGATCTTCGAGACGGTCCCAGGGGATTTCATGGATGCCGTTATATAAATTGGGTGGTACGTCGACATGATCGGACATTCTCGCAGTCAGAAGGGGTTTGAGCAGACGCATCTTTCAACGAGCTTGCGAGCGAGGCAAAAAGTCTGGGCACGAGAGCAATTTGAGTTTCCACTTTTATTCTTAACTACAACCTTACACACACTATCGAACCCCACATATTCGCCTTCTCTCGACGAGAGCGCACCTCGCAACTACTATCTGTGTTTTGGCCCTCACAACGCATTAAGCCTCCGACATTTCAAGAGTCCTCGCACAAAAAGCAACCCTCCCGTGGCTCCACCAGCTACCGACATCACCGCATCGGCCTCCTCCTCGACTCCCACCGCAGGTGGTGCTCTAAACCGATCGACTCGATGTCTAGAGAGTGAATGTTTCTGGTGAGTCGTCTACCGGTTCAACAAATGACCGCACCCTTATAATCTACTCAGAACGATGGAATGAACCTCTTGGTGACGCTCGCATGCTTCATATATCATCACTCACGAGCAAGGAAAACGTCCGGGATACCTTGTCTCGTCAAAAACATGATTCCGTCCCGTCTCGTCTCCAATCTCCGGACGTGCACCCCGGCCGACTCGTCTCTTGTGCAGCAACCAACGGGACTTCATCCAGAAACTTCACCAGCACGCCAATGATGATAAATTAATCACTATCATACGTGTTTAACAGTTTGGAGTGCAACTCTACACAACGGAACAACACTGTACATCGCACAGCAACAACTTTGGAAAAGAGGATGACGAACATGCGGTGTTGATGTCTCGTAAGTTTGGCTACGCAAGGAACTGGGTCTCTTGTATCCAGCGTGCTGTAAGGGAGGAATTGTCGAACAAACCAGGCAGCCATGATGACTTGTACCGGCGCACCATCTCGGCATTCGTGGACTGACCACCTCACATCCTGTATGGCTCGCAAGCTGAACGAGCTCGCCAACCTGGTTGAGTCTACGCGGGGGAAGCCTTCTACGCCGACTGATTGACCTGATTGCTACGGGTGGAGACGAGATTCCTGGGCGGTCACCGAAAACGCCCGCCGCGCCTCAGAGGGATTCAGACGACCCCGGATTCGCCCTGCATAACTCGCAACTGCCAGAAGCTGAACGAGCTCGCCAATTTGGTTGGGCCGTACGCCGGAATGTCTTTCTACTCTGATTGGTTCAATAACACTTAGTGTTCCTAAACCGCTACCAAGCGCTGATTGCGAGTGGATCAAAATGGAGTCTGAAGAAGGTCATATACTCCTCTGCGGCTGTTGACAACATGCCCACACAGCCTGCATATGAGCATCCAGAATATATAGATGAGGATTTCGATGTGCACAACGATAACGAGGCCTACGGAGACATCAGCAAACCGGCGAAGACTAATGGTATGATAAGGGAAGGTCTAGGTATAATATCCAAGCAGCTAACAGTTTGTAGGGGAGAATTCCAAGACCAAGTTCTGTACCGCCCTGGGACACCCATTTGAAGAGAAGCCGTAGGTGCTTTGTTTCCACCTACCAACAGACGTTGACCATCATCCTCACAGCTCATGTCAACATGTCCACGCAACCAGCTTACGAATATCCCGAGTACTCGGATGAGGACTTTGATATACGTAACGACAATGAGGCATACGGTGATATTGCTAGACCAGAGACTACGAATGGTATGAATCCGTATGATTCAGGCTTTGTCAAGGTATCATATATCCAAGCAGCTGACCTTTTCTGGCGAGATTTCGAAAGCAAAATTTTGCACGGCGTTGGGACTACCTTTAAAGAGAAGCAGAAGATACTTGCGGATGCGGGTTAGTGCTCGATGTTCTGTGATCCAATTGGCTGAATTCGATTAATAAACATAAACCTACAGACAGAAGCCCGTAGACTTATTCCCATATACAAGCTTAATGAAAAAGATGAGAACGACCAGCATATCTTGTGGCAAAACAAGTCGAAAATAAAAATACACAACGCATGTATCGAGCTTAAGGCAGTATTTCCAATTATGCAGCGTTGTAAATACAACTGGGCCGCACAGTGGTTATTGAAGACGGTGCTTAACAATATCATACGAAAGGCGAGGGAAGATGGTGGTGAAACGTCGGCATCTGAAGGTACATCTCAAGTTTCATATTCAACTCATACATCAAGCACTGGTACTGATATATACTTATACCGTACAGATGATAATCCGAGTGGCAGGCGGCAACCGCAGAGAAATCGGAACCGGAGCAGAGAGGGCTATTACAGATAGAGTTTATCACAGAGATGGAGAGGTCCAACACGGAAAGGATCGTTACAGACAACAGCTTCCCCATGACGAACAGGATCATAACACACAGGAGGTTGAGTATCATAGTCTCAAACTGCTTACTCGCTGCGCCAAGCAGTGGTTCGAGACTATTGAGTATCATTATTTTTGTAGGGTCAAAAAGGGGTTAGTGTGTGATCGGTGTTGAGCCTCGTTTTAAGTCGCACCTTAATTTGTAGATCAGTTTAGTTTGTACATCATCACCACACAATCAATCATCTACAACTACAATCATTATCAGTCTTTTATATCCCTCAATTACCTCTGTGTTATAGACAAGTGGTCGACGGACCCAGCTCACTAAGACACGATCATTTTCCATCTTCCCTTACGTTCTTTCCTCGCCATGAATAAGATCAATCCAAAGGTCTAGAACTCTTCGCCGCCTACTTCCTTCTCCGGGTAGAAACTCCTCAAACTTGTTGCTTTCAATCACAACAACTAAATCCGCTTCATCTCGAATTGCTTTTATTCGAAATCTGCTCGACTCCGCGCCCGAGTCTGCCCGGTCCTGATGAACCGGCCAATTTGTTCTAGTAATCATGTATATAGAGAGCCTGGTAGACAATAAGAGGCGGTATCGCTTCTGGACTTCTCTCAGCGCCCGCTAGCATTTCCAATAGCTTTTAGGTGTTAGAAATTCGTCCTCGGTCTTGATGTTAGGTAGTGCTAGGAGTGATTTTTGTATCCTCTTGACATATCCTTTGCTTGGACCTTTTCGTGGCTTTGCTTCCGAGCTAGAAGTAGTAGCTGTATCTTTGATGCTTTCGGTGAAAGATCCGATATCCTTTTCTTGCGAACTAGTAGCAGCGGGTTGTACAGCAGCTCGTTCGATCCTGACGCTCATACTAGTCGGTTTCGGTTCAGATCTGGCAGCAGACACCTTCTCGCTGGACTCCGGATGTGCTACTGTGTCGGGATCCGGCGGTTTGGGATTTGCTTGTGGCAATGCCTAGCTCGCTTGCTCTGTCGAGTACTTAGGCGGTCAAAAAGCTTTGGCACCCACTTCTAGGAAATTGCATACAAAACTTCACCAAGTTGTGTCAATACTTTTTGACCGCCCAAGTAGAGTACCGATGGGGACGCGAAGTTTGATAGGGTTCGTTGTATGATACAGTGGCAGATATACAGTGGTACACCAGCAGTCACAGCGGTTGATACATAGTGGTGGATACAGCTGAACACTGGCAGTATGGTACAGGGCTTGGGAAGTGATCAGGGTGTCAGTTCATGAACATCAGTTTAATAAAGTCTTTTTAAGGCGGCAAAGCCGCCTCCAGTACTTGTATCATCTAAGTTTGTATTATAGGCTTTATTGGACTCCCGTTTCCCGGGTTTTCTTTCACATTCTTTACTACCGGACTCTCGTTCTCTGGATTTTCAGCTTTCACATTGTTTGCATGTTTCAGCATCACTGCTCATGATCTGCCTCTTCTGTAGCTTTCTTCCGAATTCAAGCTTTCTTACATTGTAGGACACGGTGCCCAGTTTCATTTGAACTTATAGACGTTCATGTAGATAGATTCCGACGTTGTGATTTGTTTCCCCCAGACTGTTTGGGAGTTAACGTTGCGTCCCGGTAAAGCTTACTTTCCAACTTCCCACCCTGGGTAGCATGATCTGTCAAAATTAGAGCGTACATGACACCACCGCTTGCAACTGATGTCCTTTGGTCTGTAATATCAACTTCGCAACGATACCGATTGGTATTTCTATCGACCCGACATCATACGTGTCAGACTGTCTAAACTCTTGATTGAAAATTAGTATTGGGCGCGAGTCGACTCATGGAGGTATTTGCTCGTGCAAGCTCGCGTCAGCTCAGCTCAGCGAGCTTGAGCCTAGGCTCGAACTTTCAAGAACAATGTACAAGCATTTTAGGAGGACTCTATAGTTTGACCCTGAAATCGTGATAATATACCGTGTCATGGTCAAACGCCGCAGATAAGTAAACCAATGTAGTGTGCGGTGATCATGAGTGAGTGAGCGGGTCCACAGTCTCTCAAGATTTTCATCTCATGCATGCAAGGATCGGCCCCCAGAACACCCCAAATAAGAATCCCGCAAAAGCTCGAGTCACAGATCGGGCTTATTTGTATTTCGACTCGAGCCGACTAGTCGACTCGTACTTTTGGAGCTTGACTCGAGCCGGCTTGGCTCACGCCCAGCACTACAACCGGCGCCATGAATAATCACTGCTGTTTTGCATGGTTATCTCAGTCGTTAGCTGTGATGTCTCGATGCAGAAAAAGTCTAGTCCGCTGAGGAAATGGTATAACTTTTACGTATGATATGTGATAGGTAGTTTCATTGTAAAAGTCTTGTGCTACTCAAAATATACGAGTGACAGTACTGTACATGCAGAAAGGTCTCAAAGTACCCGCCATCCAACGTTAACACACATTTGGAGGGCATTCCAATTACTTTTTCTTTCATCCATTCACATCTAGACATTATCCCACGCGTGCGCCCTTCCATCCCCGTCGCTTTTGGCTACGGCGCCTCTCGATACTGTTTGGCGAAGTATTTTATAGATTATCTATGCCCAATTTGTATGTATATGTTTGAATCTCCTAAGCTTCCTTGTCGAGCAGGAGTTTCACGGGTTCTATCCCCTAAAGTAATATATCATTAGTTTGATGGATTGTCTCCAACCACAGAACTCATTGCAGTGTCTTCAACGCCTGAAATTTCCAGTGTTCGTACGCAACACTAGTCACGTTTCTATAGTGTACGGTACTGTAAGAAATATATAGGCAAACCACAGAATAATTTGTGGAGATAGAAGTTCTAAGAGAGAGAGACAGATGACTAGGATGTTCAATATGTAGTTTCGCTATGCAGATGATCGAGCTAAACCATTTCAAATGGCCCGACCTAGAATAAACTAAGTAATGGCATCATGCCCAAAACAGCTAAACCAGCTACACCATCCGTAGAGCCTCAAAGCTTATTCGTACGTAAAATTAACGTTAGCACGGACTAATTAACTTGCAGATTGAATCTTTCCAGATTTTGAAGATTGAAAAGGACTTTAACAAATTCTTTTCCCACTCTGAACTGCACAATGATCGGCGGTCCGATGATGAATATCAACCATTGAAGAATGCCATACAAAACTAAGGTTGGGCTGTTCCGTTGTATGATCACGACTGTATAGGGTAGGCACATGTATAGTAGTCGTCAGCGTACTCACTTTCGCCAGTAATCAAATGCGTCGTCAAGTCAACATGTCAATGAACAAGTCAGTACATTTGGTCTGCGGTGGAAGGAATTGAATGAATGTATCCACAATCAAACCTATCAGATGGGAAATGTTTCGCTTTTCCGGATCAGGAAGTTCGATGGTACTACGCAAACGTTAACCTGAGGAAGTTAACACATTTGGTGCAGATCGATATCCATGATGCTAACTTCAATTAATGATATCTCCTCTTCCAATATCGGCGAATTTTTGTCTGATCGGAATGTCCTGAGTTGAGGAAGCCTCTCCGTATCGAGCTCTATCTGTTCAGTTATAACATGTTTCCACCGATGGTTATTGGTCGACAGTTGTGGTCTGTAAACGGCTTTAGATACGGCGGTGCTGCGTAGCCGCCAGCGAGAAAAAAGGCCAACCACAGACTACGACAGTTGCTGCAGTTCGATTCCCGTATCCGGAAGCCTTACCCTGCAGCCTGACAACGCTGTCATGGTCTATCACTCGCATATATTGCTGCAGCTGCAGCTGTTACATATATACCAGGATCGTCTGTATGAGAGCCTTGTATGAGAATCGTATATGAGAAGTCAAGTATGAGGATTGTATGAGAAGCCTGTATCAGGATACGAGGAGATGCATACGAAGCTGTATATCTATGCACCGCATGGCCTCATAGATAGACAATTAGAAGTCAATCAAGTATCTATTCCAACAGCAGTCAGTTGCACCCAAATGGTTGGTGTTTTCACACCAGTGTCTCCAGAATATCAACTTGTAGGAAGGCTTATCTGACCGTGTGGGTGGCCACCTCCGGAATCGTCCGTACGTTATGTGCGGGGCTACTCGCCGTACCGCTTCAGCGAATCCGCCTCGTGTAGTGAATGCCTAACAGGATCCTTGATCGCGAAGAGCCATCAACTAACCATAAGTGCGTAGAGTTTTACGCCTGCTTCCAGGCTACATTTTCATATGGCATAGCCCATTTGGAGCGGAGGCCATTCCGTCTCCGAAGTTCACGCACTGAAACCCTTTCAGCCTCGTGAA
Source organism: Wilcoxina mikolae CBS 423.85 (assembly GCA_014904905.1). Lineage (NCBI taxonomy): Eukaryota > Fungi > Ascomycota > Pezizomycetes > Pezizales > Pyronemataceae > Wilcoxina > Wilcoxina mikolae. The sequence continues at coordinate 177,850 of MU122175.1, read as the reverse complement.
ATGAACTCAATGACGCCGGACAGTCTATATTAGATAGTTTTGGGCATCGTGTTTAGTGAGATCTCGCACATACACAATTGTACTGATTAGAGGAAGTGATTTTATTTCCAAGAGATAAAACAAAACTGCCAACCATCTATCTTCCCCCATGAACCCATTCCAACGACTACCAATTAGGCTTCGACATGCAGTTATCTGGAGTTCATCTCATCCCACCGCGTCCTCAATACTCTAGTCAGGTCTAAAATGCCGTTCACCCTGATCCTTTAACTGACATTTCGGGTCCTCTCTTGAAGCTGAGTAATGACAGACTACAAACTCTAGATCAGCAATGGAGTAAAGCCCGGCGGAGTGAATTCAACTTGTGGAAGCGTGTTCGGAATGTATACAGTATAGTATCCATCGACGAGCTGCCATATTAGTAAGGCTCAGTGTGGGTATAGTGGTGGATTTCGTTCAACTTACTTCAATAGTGTAGCGTCCAGGAAACTTGTTGGCGAGATGCTCCTTCAAGACGTTGTGGGAAATGTATCGTCCATCAATCACCTGGCGAACGGATCCGATTGTTGAAGACATGATTGAGAGTAGGTAAGCTGGCTCGATGGATTGATGTTCTCGCTGTATGGGTATCGGATTGTTGTCTTTCCACCTAGGACTGGGCTCCTGGGCGCGTTTATATCCTGTTCAAACTCCCCGAGGTACAGTACCAACTGTAGACGCTGTACCATCGTTATCTCCATTCCATGAGAGCATTGAGTGAAGTAAGACAACCACCATTCGTAGGATATAGATGAATATTGCTCCGCCTCATGATGAACGCGCACAATATGTGTCGGCATCCAATTCGTCAAAATTGGGGTTTCTAGCCTCGTTTACATACAGCCTACTTCATCCTAAAGGCATCCAGTAAACATTGCAGACAAACACCTTCGAAGGTGAGGTTCTGAGCTTGGCTCGACAAACGATACGTAGCGTATATATCCAAGGGGGCCGGGTGGAACAATGTGCAATTTGACGATTGGGTTGCCAAAATTGCACAAGGCAACAGTTTTCTCGTGCCTCGTAAGCTCAAGGCTGGAGTTTTCAGCCGCATTCTGCGCTGCTCAAACCCCATGCATATAAACCATATGAAAAAAATGGGGTTATTAAGCGGATTGCAGCAGTTTGAAGTTACTAAACCGTTCTCATGGCCAAACCGTTCCAAATGCTTCTAGACTTGTAAACTGCGGTTTGACAACCATTCCATAGGATAAACGAGATACTCGTGGTCAAAAAATACCCCACTTTTTCAGGTAGCATCTGTATGCATATGCATAGGTATGGAATGCGCAGCGAGGCTTGCTCGTGCCCAGCCCCCCGCCTTGCTTAGCTTGTTCGCACAAATTTAATGTGTCAAGGCTGGGCACGAGAAAGAGTTGCGGCTCAAAAACAATGGTGGTAGTTTGGAAGCAATTCCTCAGGATGTTTAAGTGCGAAACATCCCAGCTGCAACGCACGAATTCCAAGGCTACTTCCGAATTTTGTGAATTTTGTCGGTTTGTGCTTAGAGTAAAACTACTTACCAGAAGCGATTCCTGGGAATCGCTTCGAATTCCCGTGCAAAAGGCGCGGCCACAACACAACCATCAATTGCATCAGATAAAAGGTGTAAAGAACAGGCTTCAGATTAAATATAATGCTTCAGATAGCCGCTCATAACGTAAAATGACCCTACCTTCTACGCAGGAGGCCGTAGGTGCGCGTACGTACTTGGGGCAAATTTCATCAACAGTACGGAATTTGCCCTGGCATACGGCCGCATACATACCTCTGCACTACCCACGTCAACTCCATCAATTATGGTCCAATTAATACGATTGTTTGACATGAAATAATCTACTCAATGGTTTTAAATGTTCGGGTTATCAGATAGTGAATCTGCCGACCGATTTACAGTACGAACGGCAGCCAATTTTGCGTTTTTTTAGCTAGGACTCTGACCGGACGATGTACTCGCCTTAGGGCATTTATATACAGATCTCTACTAGGGCGCTGTCTGTCAACGTTGGTCGAGAATCAGATCGATTTCAACTGGAGGAGGGGATCACACCCTCCCTGTATTCCTCCCTCCCTTTGGACAACTCGCGCATCAAACTCGCAAACCACCCGATATCATTAAGTTCTAGCATGGGCTGTGCTAGGAATCCTTAGCACAGTACGTGTGACGCTTATAAGGTCCTTTATTTTCCACTGAGCTCAACTTCAGGGCTAACCCAGTTGAAAAGTTTATTACTTTTCAGCTGGCACGAGCCCGTGGTCAAGTCAGTGTTCCCAAGCGGTCAATCCGGCCAGATAGTGACCGGACCGCTCTACGCCAAGGGCGGCTTTGAAAATCTCAATCTGACCGGTCTATAAATTTGCGGATCTTGATCAGGCCGGTCTATAGATATCTGTAGCTATCTGTAGATATCCAGGCTTTTCTGACCATTCATCTGGCCGGTCTAGGTATGCCAAGGACGGCTTGGGAAGCGGCGGCTGGGCCGAGCCAGTCCATGGATCTATAGATCACCGGTGGTCGATCTGACCGCTTAGGAACACTGGGTCATGTAGATAACCTTGTGGGAAGCGGCCCACTTGCTAAGTAGGCTAACCACTTGACCAAGTAAACTACTTGCCAACGGTAAGCAAAATTCCACCGGTTCGGCCATTGGACAGTTTGCGTTGGAGAGCGCCGTCGGTACTCCAGTAGCCGATGGGGAATCTGTCTGCTGTGTATATATAAAGAGCCGACTGTGGCCGGTGTAGTATTATAATAGAATACACACTACAGCGGTCTTTTTCAATAGTTTCGGCGTTTGGCCTGAAGCTTGGCCGGTATTCGAAGCACTCTAATTAGAATCAGAGCAACGGACGATAACAACTTGAAGGGCTCTTACAATGATGTCCTAGTAGGGACGAGGATATTGCCAGTACTATTTGTTTGCTTGGTCACTACCTCCACCAGCCCATCACCCTCTCCAGTGAGTACAATGTCCCGGCAGTGGGAATGAATAGAAGGTACCCGATCATCTACATACTAAATCTTTGATTCTCTGTTGTATAACTACACCTCACTTAACATCCATTTCTACAATGTACTATGGATTTGAGGGTATGAAATCAAGTGCACGCTCTGTCTCTAACGGTTTAACGATCGCGGCAAACCTGAGCACCTTGTTTTTGACCACCGACTTTTTTCTCTCCCCACCAAAATCCTCAAATGCAGGGTTTCCCACAACTCTGAACAAGGCTGCCCGGATCCGAGACTAGGATGAAGCACTTCGACGTCACAAACGTACTGTATTCAAGTTATTCGCTAGCGCCAAATTTGTGGCAAAATCACTGCGCCGGGTGGTGAAGTCACTGAACACAACAAGTGTGTCTAAGTCACCCAACCACATCCCTTTTGTTTGATCACCGTCCGAGATGATGTCTCTAGGGATACTGTACTAGGGTACAAGGGTATATGGGGCGCGGTAACACAGGGCAAAGAGCGCCCGACTTTTTTCCCCCATACAACGAGAAATGCCAAGATCCTCATCATTCACTACTCAACAAATATTTTTCTGAGAAAACTTCATAGAACCATCTCTGGTGGCCTATTCTAACTCCCTGCTCTTTTTGAATTTCTCTCTATTGTTGTGGTGGAGGTGTTGAATTTCTGCATTTTATGGGGCGCGCCCGACCTCCGAGTACACCCGTCTTGGCGAACTACACTCCCAGCCCCCAGAGGATTTGAATTCATCCACATTAATTCGTAGGCTCCATACGCATGTCCATTAATTATTAACTCTACATCCTATCCACCCGATTGTCGTTCAAGAAAATCGCACTTCAGAAACCAAGATGCAAGTTGAATGCCTGCGCGAGAAAAGAGCGCGAGATGAGGAGAAACTCTTTGCAATCGTCGCATTCTCCCATACACAGAGGAAGTCCACAAGCGCCGCGGAACTGAGCATGTTTTATTATTTGCATGCAATGTCATCTGTATTTGTATTGTGGGTTTTGAGATTGTGACATCGTGAAAGAACACCTGACCTAAATCATTCCGGCGTTGTCCAGTCACTTGATCTCGACGAGTATAAGTACTATATCCACAGATGAAGTTCGGACAGTGCCAGATCGACTTAGATCAAATGTTCTAGCGATATTACGAACTCTTGTAGCCAGCGGGCCTTTGAGAGTGCACCCGGGGGACCTCCTGTTGGTATCATACCTAGTTCCGAGAGTCAGTTATGATTGCATTCAAAAGTTGTCAAGTATTCTATATCTCTCATGTACAGAAGCTTGGCAAATGTTCAGGCTTGGATACAGTACCGTCACAAAGTGAGGGTGCCTGTGATATCGGGGTGTCAAAGATGGGAAAGTCCTGTATATCTATTGAGTGTAGAGGATATGGCGTTTTATATGCCGAGGTAGCTCTTTGTTTAGGATTTTTGGGAGCCAATCTTGCGCTGCCGTTCGTATATAAGTCCTACTTGCACTAACACGATGTACCTAATTCTTGAAAGCTGAAAGTATCAATGCCTCATTGATGATCTGTGCATTTTTGCAAAAGCTGTACGACTTTTTTCATACCCTGGTCGATTGTATCCATGCCTTTTTTATAATACCCTGTCCACACCAAATGTCATTAAGGCTCGGCACACACACCGATCCATTCGAAGGCAAAACCAGTCATTTTTATCAGCCCGCACGAATCTCATTTGTGGACACAGATACATCTGCTATTGCTATGTCTCAGCAACAACAAATATAACTCGACACTGTTCTGGCATGCTGGCATTACTGAGATGTCCTCTGGAGGATTTTTATTACTAGTTGCATGCGGTTATCGGTTAATTCCTGGTGTGCCGGAATATGCCACATGCCCCCTACCCCCCCTGTTCCGGCAGTATATTGCCAAGATGTCTAATTTTAACGTGGGCTTTACTATCATGACCAGAGATCAATCTGTGACGGTATATTGTGACAAGTCATGAAATGACGGCCAAGACTGTGTGGATCGGAGCTCCCCCAAAATGGGAGCTCCGGAGGCGCCCCTAAGTGCTATCTGACGCCTTTTTGTGTGGGTGTGTTGCACGATGTGCGATTCGTCTTTCTGCTACCTGCAACGAAACCCGACTTATTTTATCGCATACTGGTTGCAGTAAGCAAACCCTTGAGTTCACAGTGCCCACTTGGTCCCTCAGGTTGTCATTTTGAGGTCGTCCTTTTGAGGTCGTCACCCAGAGAAAATCAAAACCAAACGTATTGCAGTTGAATAATCGTTTCGAAAGTTTCCAACTGTTCATTCATTTTTATCTTCTGGACAAGACGCAAGTGGGGAAAAGACTGTCAGGTACTTATCCGAGATTACGAAAAAAAAAGTGCTAATATTGACTCGCGAATATGATGTGCCACACCACTAGTGGTTACATACTAAGTAGATACCAAGGTGCCACCGTCTCATCAACCCCTCAACATGCCACACGCTGAAACCTGAGCATTCCATTATTGTTGTCTGCGCTAGCACCCCCCTCAGGTTGTATTCCCCCCCCAACTTGACCTCGGGTTGATTATCACCATCACTACCATCCTCATCAACATCTCTATCGTTGAACATCGGTCTCTCCCCTCATGTACCAAACTCCGGACAGCATGCCTTGCAAGAAACAAATAACCGAAAGATTAGAGCAAACTGCTCTACAGTCAAAAACTCTAACCTCAGGTACATTCGAGTGGGAGTCTTCCCATGGGTTAAGGTGCTTCCGATTCTCCCTTCGCTTCTCACCGCACCACACCACAACAAGCACAAAGGCAACTGAATAAAGAAACAGAGAAATAAACCATTACCTACAAGTGTTTTCCTGAAGGAATCGAAAGGTTGCGACTCATTAGGCGAAATATCAAATTCCGATCGAAGTTCATAACAGCCCCGCAAAAACAATAACAACACAATCTGCACGACTCATAGATTTCTTGCCAAAGTCGAACCTTTCACTTTCGACCAAGTGATAGTGGGTAAAGAGCTATTCGTCGGTTACCAAAGTATTATTTGCTGGAAATCCAAGTGGTGTTGTAAAGTGTGTATATCCCGAGCGATCCCCTATGTCGGTACGCGACTGACCAGTGGTGCCATTTAGGCTTCGGATTTGCTGGGTCGACATGTTGATGACCCTCGGATGTGTTAGTATTGGAGGTGTAATATGGTCGAGTCCATGATAAGTTGAACTGACATACCCGACTTGAGTATGTTTGTCTTTGGTTTCATTTGTTTCGTTGGATCTCCTATATATTAATATCTCAGCTTCCCGCTCAGAGTATTATCCTGCATTGCGGATTCACTAACCGAGGAAAGTTTGATAGTGATATCTTCCATCTAGTCGCCGCTTCTTCCATTAATAGACGCTTACTCGGATCCACCTCAAGCATCCCTCTTATAACGGCGACCATCACGACTGGGAAGTGCTTTTCTAATTCATCTAAATGGTTCTGGACAACCTTCGAGGGACAAAAATCTCCGGTGGCGAGGTCCTGGATGTCGAAGAATGCGGTCCCTTCTGTAGGATCATTTGCTTTCTGTTCGCCTTTCCGCTTACTTCGAAAGTTTTCGACACCTTCCGGCCCCTTAACTACCCAGATCATGTTTTCGAGAGCTGTAGCGCCAGCGCCAAATACATCCGACCACGGTCCTGCTGATTCGCCTCGTCGGCCGTATTCGCTGTAGCATGCCTCGTGAGTATATATCTGCTTGAGAGGACGGAGAGTGCTAAAGTCAATGAGGCGATAGCCCCGTTGGGGTTCGCGACGACAAAGAACGTTCGAGGGCTTGACGTCTAGATGAATAAAGTTCGCCTTGTGTAATGCACATAATGCTCCAAACAACGTCCCGATGCCGAGAAATGCAACATCTGAGCTGCTTCCGCTATGATCCGTCTTGAAAAGCTGTGTCAGACTTCTTCCATCTCGAGGAAACAGAATCCACCCAGAACCTCCTTCGTCATAACCAAAACCAATTGCCTCGATGCAGTCTCGCACCGATCGGACATTCTTCAGGTTTTCCAATTCGTGGAGAAAGTCTTCATTGTATCGATAGCTCTTGACTGCGCAATGGGTTCGTGTTTTAATCCCGTCTAGTGTTCCCCGATACACGCTACCCTGTGCGCCCTGGCCCAATTTTTCATCTTTTGCTACTTCAACTGAAAGCTTATCTTTTCCATCTAGGGTGAAGGCTGGAAACCTTAGGTGCATTTCACGCCGGGCCGTGTGTGTTTCCACTGAACCTGCCGAAAGGATCAAGCGGCGAAGAGCCATGTGAGAAGATCAGATTCCGGAGTCCAGGTAGGTGGTTCAATCCTTCCTGGGACCGTCCTGACTTCGGGGTATGACTGATGTCCGTGAGCAGTTCGCTGTGACAAGTGCACAGACACCTCCGGCTACAGCAGCTTGGTCTCTTCCAACACGGAGAAGCCGCGCCAGTGTAACTTTGCCGATACCTTAAAGAAAAGGTCTTTCCGCGCTTCGATTGTATCCTTACACGTACGCTTCCGAACGCTTCGGGCCGATATCGCACGTTTTTCGCTTCTCAACAACGCAATTTTCACGGCCTACCAAACGCTTAGCCTCACTCCGCAAGAACGTGCAGTCAATACTCACAACTGTTTCCCGCCCTCCTGGTATACTAGAAACCTTTCGTCGTTGGAGAACCCGATCTTTGAACAAAACTGCACTCGAACAACGATCTTCTGTTCTGGCTTTAGGGGGCGTCGGTTATGGTGCTGCTGGCAGGCCTTGAAGAATTGAAGTTGAGACTTGGGACACTCCGACGTCGCGCAAAGGGGATCTGTACGGCATTATATGATTAGAGTGATGAAATCCTGTCGTTACGGCCTGGGATGGATAATTTACAACTTCAGTAGTTGGGGCAGATAACGGGGGAGTGGAGCCCCTCGGAATTTGATCGGCGATGGGACCAATGAGGGACGTCGGACACTCCTTTTAACTACGGGTATCTTGGAGAACGGTGATGCGAGGTCAGTACCGTTGAAGTGGATAGAGAAATGTCCGAAGTATTGAGAATCTGCTGCTGAGTTGGTTTGGAGATTCGAATTTGCTGTAGCTGGAGCTCAATGCGATGTGGAGATGGTATTTTTTGATGCGGGGTGGGTAGCCATGTATCCCTGTCCATTACACGACCGACCTCTCTCTACCGTGGGCATACCGTGGGCCTACCGTGGGCCTACCGATCGCCACTTGTCGCTGGCAAACCAGTAGCGAAGGGAAGTTGGGCCTTACCGACACGATTGAAACAACATTGGGGGCGCCTATTTCCTCCAGAGCTGTGAAACTGCGTCATTTCCTAGGGAGTTCAGTTACTTGCATCCACGGTTGTCAGGATTTCGGTTGGGTGCTATTGTGCCTAGACATTTTTTCAAAAGCGAGCTTCAAGCGAAGATAAGATCTGAATCTGAGAGCAGCCGGGCGGTCGTTTCTTGCCGTCAACTGACCACCAGGCGCTCAGCTAATTGGGAGATGTAGCAGTCCTTCCACCCCCACGGGATTCAGAAGAACCAAAATACACCCGGTCCAGCGCGATCTTCTGGGATCAAAGTTCTTTGGCTATTGGCTCCTAACACATTGTTATTCCCTGCATTGTTTACTGGAGCGGGGGACTGGGTGAATTTTCACCCGTAATCTAGCTACCAGCTGACGTCGCTGAGGAGCGAGGAGGAACCGGGAGGTTTCGGGGAACAAGGAGTTCCGCTATAGAAACCAGAAAAAAAGTTAAATATAAAAAAATTACAAAATATACAATGCGTGTACTCTCAAACCCTGAAAACTGCCAGAAAAAATACATCTCGAAAGCCGTCAAAATTCAACAAATAGCTGACATTCTTCTCAAAAAAAACCTGCAAAAATCAATTCCCTCGTTATTATCCTCTCCTGAACTACCTAGGTAATTTTAACGGTCCCAATGGTTCCTGCATAGGGCTGATGTACCTGTTGCACTGTGGGGTAAAATCGCCTGACAGATATACTTAGGTAGATAACCGAGCGATCGTTAATGTCGATGCCATCAGCCACTCGAAATGCAATGCCACCAGTTGCCTTGCCTTTCGTCTTATCGTACGAAGAGCAGTCGACCAGCCCCTACCGTCGTCGGTGGAGCTATCATCGCATTTCGTCGACTCAGATTTAAATAGTAACTTAACTGGATGTTGTCGATCTTGCGAGGTATGGAGGACCTGGAGCATGCAATGTACCCTTTTAACCCTATGAGATGCGCATCTTTGTCTGTCAGCAAAAGCCGAAGCTAAACCAGCTCCCTTCATCGAAAGTATCCATATGTCGAGTACTTGACTGATTTGGAAGCGTTCGCTGGAGAGTAGTAGTGAACGAAGAACGATATTATAAGTACGAGGTTTCTTCTGAGCGGGTGGACGAGTTGCTGCTAAATAACTTGCTATCTCGGATGGCAACTCATGAACTCATCTAGATCTAGGATAGTAATGAAAGGACGGAATGTCATCTGTTTGCTCGCTCAGAAAATGGATGGGCCGAGCTTTTGACGAAAGAAACAGATGGGTTTACTCACGATCACTTGTCCTGTAGCTTGCTGTCCAGGCCCCCTAGTTAGCAAATTCGCAACACCGGGGGGGTGCTCAGTATGGCCCAGAAAGTGGAAACGACCGGGTTATCGCGCGCGAGCTGTGGTGTATACGCTTCACCGCCTTTGTAGAGAGGGTTACAGAGTTGGGGGGGTGTAGCGTCGTCCATCGTGTTGTAGCGATGCATCATGCCGTTCGTCGGCCACCGAACCGGATGGAGGCTTCGTTCGCTAAAGAACAATCGCGCAGAACAGTAGTTAGCAGACACCGCCATCGCCAAAAGAAGTAATGAGAACAGGGAGTCAGGGACGGATAGGTAGCGTAGAGGACGGTAATATCGATGCAACGTTGGACTGAATGCCGGCATCGTTAACTGAGTGGTATTTCTTGGCAAATCATGTAATTTTCTGAGCTGCCCCGCACTCCTTTCCTACTTTGATTCACCATAACTCCACCAAATCCTTCAAGATTCGCACGATTCTTTTATTGCTGGAATCCTCTCGTCGAGCTCTATCGAACCGTCGTACCGTCCAAGCCCGGTTTTACGGTCGTATTTCCGTCCCATTTCCCACACCAGCGATACCACCCCACAATGCCGCGACCTGGCAAGAGAACAGTGGCAAGCCGGATTTCTGCAACAGTGTCAGGAAAGAGGAAGCGAAGTACTACAACTGGGGAGTGGGAGATACTAGATAGTGGCCCTTTAGAGGGGGAGTTCTCTTCAACTAGAGGCTCATCTAGCGGGGATTCAACAGTGGACTTTAGCGAGCCGGAGGAGTATGGCACTGGGCTTACCGCCTCTTTTAACACGCTCTTTAACATATCCTGATAGTAAGACTGTTTGGTTTTTTTTCTACCTGTTCTGTTTATTAGTTGGATCGCTATCCGTAATACTGGATCTTTCCGCTTCTCAGCCTACCTTCTGCGGACTCTTATCTCCCCGGGGCTCTTACATCCCCGCGACTACCTCTACGATCATACGACCTCCGGTAGTGTTTCCCATCGGCTCTCTGCACCAACACGTCAATACCTCCTGGAATTCGTCATATCTGTCGTCTACTACTCTAACTCTTGATAAGAAAACAACACTTACAAGTCTTGAAGGATGACAGCAGTGCTGGAGCGAACATCGTTTGTAGGTTACGGTGCGCGGACGCTATGCACAAAAGTTACGCTCGGGAACAACCACGACGGGCTATAGAAGGACGCCTCCAGAAAGCTCGGAGGACCGATAGCTCTGATCTTTCCACATCTTCGGTGCATGGCCATGAAAGGAAGATAACTCACGGTAATGTTGGAACTGGTGGTCTCTCGGCAAGGCGTCTGTGCTCTTTTTTGCCGTTATTTTTCAAGATCTTCTATCGTAAACTCTTCACCTCTTAATCCCCAATGTTCTTTAGTTGGTTAGAGCAGAAAGGATTGATTTTATTGCTAAGTTCCTGCACTTAGAAATAGAACCCGGAATTTGAATTTGAGCATCACATTCGGTAGCCCTTGCATTCCCTTCATCGCATTACCTGCTTTACAAAAGTCCAAACTCAATGGTATATATTAGGTTCCATCATTGATCATGATATCACTCAAACACCCCCCGGTGCAGCGTCAGCACCCGATGGATGGCAGGGAGACAAGGCTAGGAATACCCATAACGGTTTATAAAAACAATGGGCTGAATCTTACGGCGACTTCGATGCATATCGGAGGGAAACTCAACAACGCGGTCGGAGGGCTAAAAGCGCGAGGTGTCCGGAGCTTGAGGTCTCGATTTCTTATCTTTTATGAAGCTTCAATATCCAAATTTGTATCCGTTTTTGCAAGATACCATTGTGGCAACTAGTCAGAAGAAAATCCATTCAAACAACTCCGAAGGGATGGAAAATGTTTGAGCAAAAATAGAGCTAATGAGCTAAACTCTATTCAGAGATCCCGAGTGAGTAAGAATGCATTTCAGCCACAACCCAGCCACTGCCCAGTCCTGCGCCTCACCCCTCACTTCTGTCCCACGCAACCGTGACGTGTCAGCGCACATCTCACCGAATAGATTTGCTCGGACGAGAAGAGCGGAAAGGTACGCATCGTTAATGTGTACAATCAAACCTGCCAGCAAGATGGAGAAAGGACATCGGAAAGGCCAGCCAGAGGGGCAGACTGGAACGGTATTCTTACAACAAGCAATGTGGTTGTGTGTGGAGATTTTAATGCGTATAGCCCGATATGGGATGATGGGTATATCAAAAGAATCAACGCAGGTTTTCTCGAGGGACTCATCATACGACACGACCTGGAAGTTATCAACGACGGACAAGCTACATACAGAACTATCAGGAAAGGCCAAAATGTTCAGTCGATCATTGATACCACCTTGTGCAGGGGGTAGCAGCTAAGAGATATAACGGCTAGAATAATGACTCAAGATGAGGAAGACATCAACTCGGATCATGCGATGATCGAAGTGGAATGGAACCTCGGCAAAGACAATAAAACGAGCCAGACAGTCACACGATGGAACTTGAAAGCGATGCAAGAGGAGGACCTGAAACAAGCTAAGGCTATGTGGAAGGAGTGGGGAGATGCAAGGAATATCCTGTCCGACGAAAGCACAAAAGAAGAGCTCGAAGAGGAAGTGCTAGAAGTGAGAGTACAACTTACCAAGGTGTTAAATCAGAAAGCCAAAAAGACCAGGATCTGCGCAAGATCCAAAAGGTGGTGGAACTCCGAGATAGCTGAGAAGAGAAAAATCTTGGGGAATCAGAAAAGGATGATGAGAAATGGCAGATCAGACCGAGTGGCAGTAAAGGCAGCAAGGAAGGATTTAAAGTCAACCATCAACAAAAGCAAGAAAGAAAGCTGGAATACGTTCATTCAAGAGGCGGAGGGCGACAAAGTGTGGAAGGCTTTATGATACACCAGGGAGCATGGTGAATTAACGGTCAAAGCACTGCGAAATCAGTCCGGGAACTTAGTGACGTCTTGGAACGACAAAGCGGAGCTTATAAAACAGGTAGGATTTCCCAACCCCCTCCCAGGAATACAGTACAACGCCAAAACGGACGGCAGGAGAACCTACGAAACGATAAATGAGGATGAGGTCAGGGAGGCCATATATACACAGTCAACAAAGAAAGCCCCCGGACCAGACAGATTAACTTTTAAGGCTATTCAAATGCTATGAGAGTGGGATAGCAGGAGAATATATCAGATCGTCCGAATGTCGATACGACTAGGCTACCATCCAAGGGAATGGAAGTCATTCACCGGAGTTGTGATACCCAAACATCAGCAAAAACTAATTTGCTTACCGAGACAGTACGGTACGGTCGATACTGTTCTGAACGTTCTAAGTGTCACTGAAACTTGACCCCATGCTGCCACCCTTACCATATAGAATTTGTACTCCAAGCATTTCAAATAGTCGTCGCCAAGTTGGCAACTCACGTAACAATACTCATTGTCAATTTTTAAGGTTCTCGCTTAAGATTGAGTTCCCACTTATCCTGATCTCATGATAATATCACATATTATTGTACGCGATGCCATATTTCGTCGTCAGAGCTGCACATTTCACACTGCTATGTCTAATATTTACTAATATACAAATTTCTTCTACATATAAAAGTGATCGACTTATACAATATGCGCAACGACGATTTCAAGTGTCCTATCTACTCATACAATAAATTGAACGTATCTAAGTCAATAGTATTATTTAAAAACCATTACCTATTATCTGGATCAGAAGAAAATGGAAGCATATGGGCTGCACACTGAATCATGTGTAAAGGGATGACATACGTCGATCCAATGCCAAAAAGGGGTTTTTGACGATACCTATCGTCCTCCAAAGGTAATGTAGGTGTCTGATCCCGCTGCCCAACAATCACCATCCCCGGAACCTCGTGCATTGGGCCTGCAACCATTGTGGTGACAAGGGCCAAAAGTGATCGTTGATTTGATTCCATATCCTCAATGACGAAAAGACATCGTAATCTCGCTGGAATTCGTCCTCTAGTCGACTTGAACTGTCCCTGCATTCCATCCCAGAGTAAAACTGAATCATTTCGGGGAGGCTTATGCTTCCTCGATTGGTTGGTTCCAGTGCATCGTACAATGTGAATCGTCTGCTTGTCGCCTTGAAATGATGTCACTGGAATGGCTGTGGAATTATAACGACTGTATTTTGTGTTTTGTAGTCGATGAAATTCTTTGTCGTTATCGACATATCTGGTGTAGTTACCATATCTTTTGAAACACCATGCGATGTGATTTTGAAGTTCCCCTTTTGGCATTCCACACCAGAATGAGAGGTCTGCTAGAGACTTGATTCCTGGCCGGTGATTTTTCATCATTCAAATTGCTAGAGATGTGGGAAATAGATTTTGGTTTTCATGATGATGTTTTTCGGCGTTGAGATTTAGATCTTTAAATTGGAACACCTCGTTCCGGGCTTTCGTGCGCAAAATCTGGAAAGATGGCTCATGGCGGTTTGATTGTCAGTACGCATCTTTCAAGTCTATCATCGACCTTTCCGGTAGTTAAGAGCTTACATTTGATAATTGCCCTAGCTGACGTATGTGATCTGAAAAGTGGTTCAACAGATACATCGTGACAAAGTTGAAGTCAGACTCATCACTCAAGTGCGATGCTATTTCTGAATTGATTTGAATTGTTTTCTCGTCGATGCGATAACGTTTTGCCGCTGCGGAAAGACGTGACCATGCAGGATCATTCTCGTACTCATGTCGCATATCGATGGCGAGCTGCTTTCGCAGAGCTTCGGCAACCTTCTTGGTTGACTTTTTGGCACGAAAACGACTAAAGACATCTTTGTGACGATGAAATTCACTGAGATAGTCTTCCATATATTTTATTGTCGTATCGGTATGGTTGTGATACTGAGTTATAAGGTGAAAGTAGATGAGGTTTTTGACACAGAGCATGGCGGATTTGAATGGACATTGCTGCTCCGAAGAAGGATCGAAAAGCGTCGTCGCGACAATGGGAACAATAACACGGCCTAATGCTTTCATCTCTTTGCCACTCCATTGTGTCACGGCTGTGTAGGGCTTATTGAATCGTACAAGTCCTGGATAATGAGGCATTATTGCCCAAAGATCATTGAATCGGTCAATTCGTTTGTGAAACTCCAAAAATGGAACTATCCACTCCATCAAATGCTTCAGAATACCGAGATAGATAGTGTGTAAAACATCAGGAACAATCAATGTATGCAAAGAAACGCATTTCATATTCCAAAAGAGACCTTCCGTCATCGCTACGCCTCTTTCCATGAGATAATCACGTGCAAAGTTTTGGTCTTGATTATCGAATGGTGTGGCTTGAATCATCTTTCGGAAATATAGTCGATAATCACAGCATGGCTAGGTAGATTGATTGTCCTCTCCAAACGACAATTTCGGGGCTTCACACAACGGGCAACCTGGTTGTTTAATTGCATGGAAGTGAATATTTTCAAAGTAATCGGCCGTCCAAGCACAGATGATTGGAAAGCATTGTCGTATTTTTCCGTTAGCACAGAGCATGGGTTTTCCTTTCTCGAAAACAGCGTCGAGAGGACGAAAAATAATCTCAAAAATCTGTCTAAGCACTTCCTGATTGTATTCTTGTTGCTCTTTGATGGCGGCTGTTTTTCCACGACCACGGTGATGATGCTTCGGAGGTACTGGAAGCAGGGCGACGACGACACTGGCAAGGCTCGAGGGCTTTGATCGAATCGTCGAATTAATGTTTCCAAGACTGAGGTAGATCGGCCATTCCTTTTTATCGCCAGAATAGTTGGTCAAATGCATTTGATCAGAGCGGCAAAAGATCGGAACAATAGTGGAGCCGACAGGCTTTTTCAACTATGAAGAACATTTAATTATGACGACGTGTCGACGAAATAAAAACTCATACCTGCTCATTCCACCACCAATCGCATGTGTGAACTTCAGAGTATACTCTCTCCCCCAATTTATTATAATCCTTAATCGGTGCATATACCATATACTCTTTAAATGCAGATTGTTGGAGTAGAAATTCGATGCAGTCAATGGAGTCTCGATATTAAAAACGCGTCTTTCCGTCATCGCGTAGCGCTTCTGAATTGACAGGACCTGTATAACTGACTTTACCAGATTTCCATGAGTCAATTCCAAGTGTATAGGTCATTTCATCGATTTTAGTGTACAGAGTATATGCAGATGTGAAGTTCGTATTTACCCCCTGAAGCTTCATCAGCTCATCGATAGCAACCCTACTCAGTTTGTACTTGACATACCAGTGTGCCAAACGATATTCTTGCTCACAAGAAAACGGTGGCCATTGGTTGATTTCATCGTCGAAAATGTCGAAATCACCATCTATTGCCTTTCCGGCTTTACGCGAGTCCAATGTCATCGATTGTAGTTCATTCGACCCCAAAGTCGGCTGTAGTGGATCCGTGTAGCCAATCTCATCGTCCTCACTTGAAGAATCGTCGTCGGAAAGTTGAAATGGGTCATTTGGACATAGAGATAAATAGTCTGGAAGTAGGATATCATTATCGGCGGTAATTGTGTATCCTTCGTCTGGAATGTGCTCCAGAGGCACGTAATTTACCCTCTCTGAATGGTGACGTTGGAGGTGTTTGATGTATGTACCAGTGTAATGGTAAACTTTATTGCAATAATTGCAAAGTGTACAATTAATCGAACTCATTGGATATATATTTTCGTCGTCGCAAAGACGAGATGTGTAGTAGAGAAAATAAGTGCTTATTTTGGGCGGAGATATCCGATAAAACCCCTAACCTCATGTTTCCTTTTTTGGGGAAAGGGGTCCTATCGTACTTTGGCTTCATCCTCACAAGCTGAGTGCAATCATCAATTGTCTCACAGTTATCGCAACTTGGGAATCAGTAGAAATACTTTGCATATAATAGACGTTGATTCTGCGCGTCGCGACGATCTCCTCGATACTAAACTCGGCGTTCCCACGGTAGGTAACTGTCCCCTGGATACTGCATTTCATACCTGACCTGAACGCGTGGTAAATGGGTTTCGACTTGATCGAGTAGGTTCTACATCATGGCGGGGTAGAATCATTGCGGGGTGTATGGTGGGGAGGTAGACGTCTAACAATTAGATATTTGTCGACGAGACGCCGATTTGAATGTTTGACACATCGAAATTGGCATTTGAATGTGGAAATGCCTCAATTCTTTGCCGCCACAGATCAGGATTCCGGAAGTCAACTTCACCTAGTCAGCTCGATCACTCTGGGACGACCGAGGAGAACTATATAATACTCCAATCTTCCGCCCGCCCTCCATTCTGCTTCTCATCACGTTTTTCTCCTTATTCCTCCATATCATCATAACCTTAATCTCATTTCAAGTTGATATCGTCGACGTTCAATTCCAGCTTTGCAACCCTCGAAACCCATCTCTATTGTTTCGTATAAATTTAGTACCCATTCTCAACGTAAATTCTTTTGCCCTGTTCGAACGATGAACTTTGTTATTGGACATACTAACTTTGTCTAGATGCCGATTCAACAACTCAAAGTATGGGCCGCGGAAAAGGGTATCAGGAAATCTAATTGGACATTGGAAGAATTGGGGCTCTACGAAGAGAAGGGAACAACAGGTAAGAAGGTCAATTGCGTCAGAGAGTCAATTTTTAGCATCGCTTCAAGCCTTGGTATCCGCGGCAAAAAGGAAGCAAGCAAAGCCGAATGCGACAGCATGATCAAACAATGCATCAATTCAATCTCCAATTTAGCTGGTCAGAGAGCGCGATTTCGTCGATGGGAAGCAGATCCTAGTGCCAATAATGTCGATGGAAGAAAATGCAAAATCGCCATTGACGACCTTGCGGAAATGGCTATCAGGAGGAGGAAGGGCAGATCGCCAGTGGAGATTACACCAAAGAGAAAGCGAAACGTCCAATCAGGTACGTTCTGCGTCGTCGTGATCACTTTTTCAAAGCTGGCAAAATTAGATGGTGATGAGGACATAATGCCAATCAAGTGTCGACGTCCAGTGACCCCTCCCGATGAGGCAGTGTTCAATTATACCATTGTATATGTCGATCCCGTCACGGCACAGAAACGCGATGGAGAAAAGAACTTCCGATGGCCATGGCCCAATAAGGATGACCTTTCGTTGTTCACAGTGCTAACGAGCGTCATCAAGGTTACGATATTGGCCGTTGTAAAGACGGTGAATAAAGGGATGCCTGATCCCTCATGGAGAATCCGGGAATTGTGGGGCATCAGATGTGAGCCGGGTGACGATGAAGGACCGCGAGTTGGAGATGTGGCTCCCATATTTAACGACAATACAACACTTGCATGGCTTCGATCGACGACCAATTTGGAAGTCCGAACACTTTATTGCGTTCTACTGCGAAACAATGAGGTTCCGAATACTCCAATGCTTGTGGGAAGATCATTCCTACCACTCAACGAAATCCTTCCTCAGGAGGAAGAGATGATCGACGACATAGGCAAAGAATCCAATGACGAATTGGCATCTTCCAGA
Organism: Wilcoxina mikolae CBS 423.85; assembly: GCA_014904905.1. Taxonomy (NCBI): domain Eukaryota; kingdom Fungi; phylum Ascomycota; class Pezizomycetes; order Pezizales; family Pyronemataceae; genus Wilcoxina; species Wilcoxina mikolae. The sequence goes on along the minus strand of MU122175.1, from coordinate 159,721 downwards.
CCCAGACCTCGCAGCCTTCTATCGTCCCTAGCGAATCTCGTGGCCAGGGATAAACTTATCCAGAGGAGGCTTATTCGTCAAAAACGATATTTGATGATTATTCAGAACACGGGCCGCGCCATTTGGAGTGACAACTATTTACCCCCGGATCCGGAGGAGAAAAGCGTTAATTGGCTGCACGACCATAAGTATTTGGTCAACCCTCCATCACCAGGTTCGGAAGCCCATCTGAAGCCTAATGAAAAGCGAAAGAAAACCTGAGACGATGGAAATCGTCGTTGGCAATTTGCTTCGGGATTTGACTGGAAATCGGTTTTCACTCGGGTTATAATTTGCTTGGTTTTTGCTTGGGATTTGTTTACTTTTTGTTTGGTTTGGTTTTTGCTTGGGTTTATTTTGGGGTAATTGGGTAGCAATGGAATAGGTTTTCTTATGCGGTGTTTGTATAGTTTGAATTACGATATTCGTTGTCGCCTCGACGTTTTCAATTGTAAGCTTAAATGCTCCAAGATATATCAATTTTTGGTGTCTGCGATTTAGTGTCTGCGCTACACCCAATGGGATTTCAGATGCTAATTGAGGTTCATACGATGATTGCCATTTCAAGCTACCTTGCCGATCTGCACAAACACTAATGCACTTTTCAAATCTAATTTTGGTTGTCGAAACGACAAATTCTGTGGTCTATACCATAAATGTATACTACACTCCATTGCATATACCGTAAACATACACCACACTCCGGTGCTCTCGGTGTTTCAACCCTAATCTGGTCAGCGGTGTGCAGCCCAATATTCCTGACGATGATTTTCGCTTTTTAGACGAATGAAAATTCAGTAGACTAACCTCTTTTCAAGCGATAGTACGTGTTCTGACAGGAGCGGCCAATATCAGGGGGTTAGTTGGATGGGTAGCTCCGTCCACCATATTGGTTGATCTACGATAAAGAACATCCATCCGACGACTATTATCGTCTTATCTTTTACAGTTTTCATACACTCTGTACCTGGTTTAATCTACGCTCTTTATATTTCACTTATTCTTTCGTTATTACACACTCCTTTCCAATCAAATGACTCGTAGGCGCAAGCATTCTCCACCTCCATCCAATTTAAATCATGTACCATCCAGACAAGACGATGTTGCCGATAACGAGCTCTCAGAAATTCCTGATACATATGATTATCGCTGCCTTAACGACGAAAATGCACAATTCTCCTCTCAAAGACATACTAGCAAGCGCTCTACTCTTCGCCAACTAACTCCTCCTTGCGCCCAACCTCACGCCCCGAGTCGATGAGAGGTCCATATTGAAATCGATGACGATTATGAGGAGGAGCAAAGGACTCCCGAGATTTCTCGCAAGAAGGTATGGACTCTGATAATGAGACGACGATTTTCGTATTCTAATCATTATTATAGCGCATGACAAGTAAGGAAAGGGGTGAGTACTGTGTGGTCTTGAAAGAGCTTTGGGAGGAGTGGAACCTATTGACGAGGTGACAGAACAAATAGTTCGAGCAGAATACTGAATCCAACAGACGCTTTCCAGTGTCCAATCATTGGTTCTTGCCGAAGTGAAGCCCATCGCCGGCAGATATGCAATATTCAATAACCCTTTCGCCACTAATGCTGTCAAGACCGTCCAGATCCACTCATGGTGGTATCATTATGTCACAAAAGTCGATCCGGCAATGAGAAACATCGACCCTCCTTGTGCATACATTTCGGTGGTATTTATTTCATCCTCTCTATGACGATTTTAGTCTGACAAGATATTAAGGCCCTCGGCAAGATTACCTCCTCACGCTTGGCAATGGTCTATAAGTGCAAGGAGAAGGTTAATTCCTTGTATGGCTTCAGAACAATAGACCAGGATGGAGTCAAACAACACGTCGTACACCTCCTCGATTGAGACCGATTCACATGCCCTGAGCGGACGAGAACGGTATGTCTTTAAACAATGTCGAAATATGTCATCTAATATATCTTTTTAGGATTGCAAGTATCGTTTCGCGGCGACCGAAATTGTGGACCTACTTTACGAGATATACTTTGCAGGAGTAAGACAATTGGGAATGAAAGACCGTAGAATGATCGATATGATCAATTCGATGTTCATTGTACTTGCTGCGACCGCGATTCACCATTGCTTTGGAGCATGGAAAACCGGGGACTACAAGACACCAGCTGAGTTTGGCCCCAGTGGAGGTGCACATCGTGAGATCACATTCAATCATATTTGCTTATGAATACTAACTGTCGCTGCATAGTTGTATTTTGTCGTCTCGAAGCCGAGTTCCTTTCTACCTCATCCGAGGTTCAAACCAATATGATCGAAGACGTCAAAATGATCATTCGTCGAAGGCAGAGATAGACAGGAGTTGTCGAGGTGAATACATCAATGCCGTACAATGACCAGGGAGTACACGAGGAGGAGTACCTGTCGTATATCCCTGAAGAGCTTGCTGATGTTTCTGACAACACATTTCATCGTATGACTGCCGAAGTTGAAGCTGCGCAATCTGCACTCCTACCAAGTCGCGTACGACATGATATCATCTCCAGTACTATTGATGTTAGCGGCACCAGCAACACCAACACCAACAACATCAACGACAATTGCAATGATGATTTCAATGTTGCGGACACCGAAAAAGTTAGTTCAGAGGATTATGGGAGCTTTGACTTCAACATATCTGTCCTCGATGACTGTTGAGAGAGCGAGTGTGGGTATCTGGCAGAGGGAATATACATAATAGAGAGGCGACACTTATTTTGGTCTTCGATATGGTTTTTTGGTTCTTAAGATCGTTGTATTTCTTTTTCACGATCATTGTACGGACACTTGTAATCTTTAGTATTGTAATTGTCATCGGTCAGTAAGCACTATATAAAATTAAGGGTGTACTGAAAACATATTTGTGACGACCATTTGTGATGTCAACTTGTGAGAATTAACAACAATTATTATCATGAGAATAGATACTAACTTAAATCAAATGTACAGCCTTATCAATTTGAGTAAGTTGAGGAAGACTACTATTGTGAGTTTGGAAAATTAAGAGAGCGTAAGGGATGGCCATACAAAGTAAAAGGGGTTTGAATAAAGCCAATGAAGGCGTATTTTAAACATCTTGATGACGAAGACAAGACGATGGTTTTCGCCTCAAATGGGATCACGACCCCATTTGAGCCCATGGTATTTGACTTCACCAAAGTGTTGACGAAAGTAGCATGGAGAGTTCGCGGAAATCAACGCACAACTGGAGTTCGTTCATTAAAGAATACCAAAAGCTTCAGAACGTCATCGCTACGATGCAACTCGAAGGTCCATTCTCTCCAACACCCACATTGTGTTTCAGCCTTCATGGGCGCAGCACGTTGAATAAGCTTAATCAACAAAAATCTGTTTTTGCTGATGAACCAGGAAAGTCAGATTATCATCTACCAAAGGCTTACCGGGTCATTGCCCTCGAAAACTGTTTAGGAAAGGTTGTTGAGAAACTAATCGCAAACAGGATATTAGAGGAAAGCGAAAGACGAGGATTACTTCACGATGGCCAATATGGGTGCAGGAAGAGAAGATCAGTGATCGATGCGATAGGTGTGATGATCAGGAGAGCACAAGACGCGTGGAGGAGGGGGAACATCACGACGGGGCTGCTGATGGACATAAAGGGAGCCTTTCCAAGTGTGGCGAAGGGCAACCTGATAAAGACAATGGAAGATATGGAGTTCGAAGCAGATGTGTGTCGATGGGTGGAAAGCTTCATGTCGGACAGACAGGCTATCATCAAGATGGATGGCCGAACAGGAGAAGCGATGGAGGTTGAGACGGGAGTCCCCCAGGGTTCACCGGTTTCTCCAATTCTCTTCATCATTTATATTTCGGGACTATTCAAAGCTGCACAACATCAGATTCCGGAAACAACAATATTATCCTTCGTGGACGACATCGCATGGGTAGTGGAAGCAGAACCGGTGGCGGAATGCGCGAGTCAGATGCGAAAGTGCGCCAAATTAGCTACGAAATGGGCCGAGATGAATGTGGTCGAATTCGATATAGCCAAAACAGAAGCGGTACTGTTCTCTCGGAAGCGACATTACCAGGGTAATCAGGTGAAGCAGAAGGTCAAAATCGATGAAAACAACGTAATATCATTCAATACGGGATTAACGAGGTGGCTGGGAGTGTGGCTAGATAAGAAGCTATCGTTCAAACAACATCACAACACGGTCATGGCAAAGGCGAAGAAGGTACAAGGAAGAGTCAGATCAATCACGGAACAACTTGGACTGAAACCAGACAACGCGAAGAAGGTCCATGTAGCTGCAGTTCAATCAGTAGCCCTGTACGGGGCCGAACTGTGGTGGGATGGACAACACGGAAGAGAACATGAACTGCAAACACTCATAAATGAGTCAGCCAGAAGAATCACAGGTATGTTCAAATCCACCCTGATGGTCCCCCTGGTCAAGGAGGTGGAACTAAGACCGACAATATCAATCCTCAATAACAGGAGGAGACAGTTCGCCAAAAGACGGCTAGAAATACCAGATGTAAAAGGAGGAGCGGTACTAATGAAAGGGGAATGAGATCTGGAAACAAGACTAAGATGCTCGGTAGGAGTTAGCGGAGTGGTTGAGGGTAACACCCTACACGAAGCAGACATCAAACCCGACGCACTAGTGTTCATTTTGGACAAGAAATAAGCCGAAAGGCTGCGCATACGACGAGCGAGAGATTGGTCTTTTGGACAGATGGATCAAGGTTGGAGAATGAGAGAGTAGGTAGCGCGGTCGTTTGGAAGGAAGGGGAAGAGTGGAAGCAGGAACGACACTACCTCGGAAAGAAAAAAGAAGTTTCTGACACCGAAGTCTACGTCATCGAGAGGGCCACGAGAAAAGCATGCGAAATATCAGACACCAACGAAGTGGACAGAGTAACCATTTTCTCGGACTCAGTCTCAGCAATTCGAAGAACCCAGCATGCAGCCCCAGGCCTGGCACAGCTTATGGCCATCAAGACGATACAGTTGAACAACAAACTCGCAGGAAGAGGTATCCGAGTGGAATATCGGTGGGTACCATCGCATGAGGGAGTTAAAGGCAACGAAAAAGCGAACGAACAAGCAAAGTTAGCCACAGAGAACGGAGATGACACGATGAAGCTTATCAACAAATACAAAGGGTGGTTGTTGGTGAAAATGCAGAAAAGAGTCACGGAAGCCATGTGGATAGAAACGGAAAAATGGTGGAAGCCGAAGCACAACAGAAAAAAGGGATATAGACTGAATAAAAAGAGGAGGATGAGCGAGCTGTTAGGTGGAACCAACAAAAGAATCGCGGGAAGATACTTCAAACTGAAAACTAGTCATGCCCTGATCAGTCCCTACCTGGAACGTATCGGAAAGAAGGATACTTCGGGGTGTTGGTGGTGTGATTACCCGAAGCAAACGACGGACCACTTGTTTAATTGGTGCAAAAAATGGAAAGCGCAGCAGGACGTCTTGTGGAAGGAGTTAAAAAAGGAGGTACAATGGAAAGACAGATACAAGATACCAATGTCGCAGGTTTTCGCGGAAGAGAAAGCGGAGGAATCGGTTATCCAATTTTTAAAGGACACCAATGTAGGCAGAGTGACAGAGGTTTAGGAAGGGGACGGGCAGTAAGGGTAGAGGAGGGTGGAAATTTGTACTGTTATTTAGGGTGCGGGTAATCATGGGGGCAAGGAGACCAGGAGGGTACAACTTTGCTTGGGGAAACTGGCAGGGACACCTAATAGTTAAACTGGGATGTACCGGGGAAAAGGATTAGTTAGTTGTCATGGCCCCTACGGGGCCGAATACAATATGATTCAAACAAAAAAACCGAATAGATTTGCGACAATATCATCCCATCAAAGTGCCTTACATTCAACTTCTATCTACTACAGCACAACAACCTTCCGCGATGCTTTTCGACCTACTTCCGACGTGGAGAACGACCAGAGCACATCGCGTTAGCTACATCATCAACCCGTGACTGTGTTAAGGCTGGGATAATCGATAAATCCCAAGTCGCCTGGCGCTATAGCTATGCGAAGAACACACGGATCCAGACATGCTGTAAAGGGATAAAGAGTATATTGGTTCTGGAGTCCCAGCGCAAGAGGAACAGGGCCATTTCGAGAATTCGCGCATAGGAGGGAGTGTATTGCACAAACCAGTTGAAGAGAAGGATGAAACTGGAAGGGTTAACTGGTGATAATGGATTGTTGGGAGTACCTCGGTGATCGATGCGTTACTGGTAACAGCGGGGTTCGCTCAAGCGCTCTTCTTTTTCTAACTGTGTTTTAAATGTGGGAAAAGCGATTGATCAACGACTCTTGCGATTGTCTCCCAGTTTGACCGTGAATTCGAAGTGGAGACTCGAGCCATAAGGCGCCACCACGTGTGGTCGCACAGCAATCAAGATGCATGCGTCACACTGGAAATTCCGCAATAGCAAACGTCGTGCCAGGCTATATATGCTTTCACCACGTCCCTTTTAGGGGCCAGCCTGGTCACCAAATTAACATCGCATTGAGGAGAGCGATATGAACATCGATATCCTCTTTACTCCGGCTTTTAATTCAAAATTCGATTCCAGGACCCCTAAAACACACATGTATGGTGCGCGCGGCCTCGGACCTGGATAATCATTAAGGTTTTTTCACCAAGAATACCATTGTTTGTATTGGAGCAGGCAGCAAGTGGTGTGTCAACCGGCCGCTCTGTAATACTATGGAACCCGCTCTGGCAATAAAATATATAGTGCACAAATCAGCACTTGAAGTATTACTGCAAGAGCAGGATAAAATTGGCAGTATGAGATGTCGTTAGACAGTTCATTCCTGACCATATACATGCCCGTGCACTCGTGCACTGAATTGTCTAATACCCAGGTTCGAGACCGTAAGGAAAAAGACCTCACGATGTGGCAGAAGCCACGCCCTCCCCCAAAGCAGCTGCACAGCGAGGTTCTCATAGATTTTCACCAAGGTTCGGGCCGCTGTCAATGCAGGTCGCCATCTAAATGCAGGCCGCCATCAAAATTCAGACCACCATTAATGTAGTCCATCGAAATGCGGCCCGCCGCTGAGATGCACGTCGCCACGAGCAAAAGCAGGTATGTTTTGATCATTCTCTAAGGTTTGATTGAGCTCTCGTGGTACTTAACCTCATCTCACGTTGTCCTAGCAGACCAAAGAATTATTTTTCGATACTCTATATAAAGACCTAAAATTTATAGCAGCTTAGGGCCGCCATCAACCGTTACAAGGACAGCACTCATAACCGACGATGATACTCCTCTTTCTTTATACCGCCGCCACCGTATTGCTCTTACAACTCGTACACGCGCTGCCAGTAAAAAACATCACCCAAGAGTTCTACCTCAGAACCGAAGTTATTGAAGGGCCCAAGGGATTCAACAACCTTTACCGTAACTCCCTCTCCTCAATTCCAGTGGCAACAGCTAATTACGCATGTCCTAGCCTGGTCGTACCACACTGGTGCCGGAACAAGCGTGCCCACGCTCCGTCCTTACAAACAAGGGTCGGTAAAGTCCTACTTCAATGGCACACGTCTGAATGCCGACTTTGGGACCGACTTCCCTTGGGGCTGGATGCCTGGTTACTGGTCACCGTACGCCTCATGGAACAGTGTAGATATCAATGCCGGGATTGGATCAGAAGGGTTCAAAATCAGCAAGAAGACTCTTGTTTATGAGGACAGTGTTTGGGTTGGTGAGTGGAAGTGATATGATATCCCTATTTGTTGGTTCGATATATCGATAGCAAAGACCGATTGAGAGGTTTGCAAGCTTGTGAATGGGTTTTTGGGGATCCACAGCTGTTTTGGTACAGACCGTTCAGGATCCCGAAACTTCCGTGCTCGTGCGCGAAGATTAAGCTTATTCCGGAGTACATTTGAGAGAAGAACAAGAATCGAATGGAAGGCAATTGCAAGTACCTACATAGATAGTCATGATGAGATAAGGGTGTCTGTATCTATATATGAGGTACATGCTAAACGATCACTGCTGAATTTGACCATTTCCCTCAAAACCTCCCTCAGCGTGTTGTGTAGCTGCAGTGATACCAAACTCCGAAATGTGCTGTATCTTTTCTTAGAGCGGTGTAAATAGCCACATCTTATACCCGCATCATTTCTCCTCACTTGCGATCAGCATGAATGAGGACAACATGCCTCTCTCGAAATGAGAACTGAGTTACTTAATAAAGGCGGAGCATCAGAAACTTTTTGAAAGGACAATGAGATGAATAATGACCTGATACGTGCCCGGCCATAAAAGTATAATTTACCGCGAGTGACTCTAGCTCTCTGATCATGATGGCAGAGGCGAAAACAAGGTGTTAATAGGCCGCAGATCTCGATTAACTACATAGCCTAGACAAAATCCACCGGAAGTCTAGAGTTTTGATATCGTTGTGATGTATTGTATTACTGAACGGACACCCTTGAACCCCCTGAAACCGGCGCGGCCGCACTGCAAAACTTCATCTTCTGCCAGTCTCACAATGCGTTTGAGTTGTGCGATGACGCCACCTTTAGATTACGGCAATGATTATGATTATACATGTCCGTACATGTAGTCTCCGGCATGTAAGATCGAAAGCGGCTTAATTCCCCATACAGTCTTCGATCCAGATGTATGGCATGGCTGGAAGTGGGCAATTAGAGTACAAAATTCAAGCGTTACTTCTCCACGCGTATGTTTAAAATCTTCATTGTTGTTGGAGGGTTGAGGTCGCCGATTATAATACCTTTATTATTGTATTTGTGACTAGAAATCTGAATTAGAACAGGAAGGAGGGAACCGATTCACAATTCCAAATGTTTTGTTCAGCATTGATAAGAAATCCTCAGATTCAGGCACACCATGAACGTGATCGCGGATCTCCCGGATAGCAGGACTGTACGTACGTCATAGTCATGTCGATTTGTAGCCATAGCCGGTGTGTGAATTCAGCTGGCTGGCTCTCCAGATCGGTTCTTGGTATGCACACGCCGTGTGAAAATCTTCGGACATTCTGGATTAAAAAATTTGTGAACCTCATGCGAACCGAGAATTAGCCCTATCGGTAGGATAAAGTGCCTAGAGGCTTAGCTTCATGATTGACCGATTACCGCAATGCAGCCCAGTGGGGATAACCACGGTGCTGGAATGAACAAGCATCCATCGCCAACGCTAAGCGCCGAGTAATCCAGGTTATCGGATTCCATTCAATTGTTAAACTCTCGCGGTGCGCTATTATGGTTGCTGACAGTGGTCCAAACCGGGTACTACTGGAATCCAGTGTCTGGGCGATCAATAAGTTTAAGGCATCTACTCGCTGGTGCACGTGGTGGAGATTCAATACCGGAAAATACTTACTCTACAGCCTCTCAGATATACTCTCAATCACCGCTTACTTTTGCCAAGCCACTTTTTACCCAATCACTTTGATTATTTTCAGAATTCTTATACTTCGGAATTCAGCTATCCTTCACAAGATAGTCCCTAGAAGTCACCAAAATATCCCTCTTCAGTGCTCCAAAGGCTGGAGAAACCTCTAAAACAGCCAGTATCAGGTCCTTTTCTCAAAGACCCGCAACTGCCATCCCCAGCACCCAGACAACAGGACTCGGATCTGTTGTTGATCTCACCAGTGCCACGATAGTCACCTCTTCTACGGATTACGGATCCTTCCCCTCCGGAGTTGTTACTCAGCAAACCATCGAATCCTCGCTCCCAGTTCCCTGGAGTCCGAGTATTCAGGAGATTGCCTCTCCCACCCACAATGATGAAGTCGAAATTATGGACGAAAACCATGAAGTCGACCAAGATGATATCATCACGGAGGTTGGTGCCAATGATAACTACCCGGAAGTGGGTTCAGTTTTTTCGTCCCCGCTCTCTTCCTTGGAAAGCACCCCCCGACAAAGATCTGCAGACATGTTCAACAGACCGGGCTCCAGCATTGTCAAGAGACGATATCAAGGCGAGGTGGGATTCCCAGAAACCCTTAAAGTTCAGAATTATGAGGGACCCCTATACAGTGAGGCTTTTTCCGACCAATCGGAGATGTAAACCTCAGATGAGGATGCCCAATCGCTGACAGAGGCTGCACAGCGAAGATGCAATACGAGGCCCAAAACAATAAATGCAGCACGCTTGCTATATACACCACGCAAGTAAAAAATCCCATTTGTTATAGGAGAAGCTGCCAAGTCAGTAGATATGCAGGAGAAACCGATGGAAGCGGTCGGAGAAAATTGGGCAAGGATTGAATCTCTGCAAACAAATTTTGAAGTGTTCAGGACTGTTGAATGGCCAGCATACACCTGGATCTTCAACGAATCAATGAACACCACCATCCAACGATTAAATGCGCTCCAGGAAACGGTAAACGTCATTGCCACAGCATGCACAAACATGGAAAGCCTCGTTCAACGTATGAGGAAACAGCCGATCGGTAAGGCTGTCTTAGCAAAAATGGTTGAAAGACTGTTCGAGATGTTTTCAGAAAGGATTACTGAGGAGGAGGAAAGAAAGAAGGAAGAAGCTCAACAGGAAAAGATCAAGGAAAGAACTGAGAAGGTGGTTTCAAAGGATCAAGAGATTGAGGATATCCAACCATCAGTCATCAGTCAGACGGCGGAAGATATTCCAGAAGAGATGGATATTCAGAGGCCACTTTTGGAAGAATCGAAACACACACCTGCCATTCCACCATGGGGGACCCTTCTGGCAGGTGGTATTGTTCCGATGGTTCCCATCTTCCCGGTCCTACCGGTCATGGTGGTCCAACTACAGGGCAAGAAGGTACCAACCTCGGTCGCAGGACCTAGCAGCAATACCACCCTGGTAGCCAAAAAGAAAATCGAAAATATGGAGAAGGCCTCAGCTATGGCCCCTCCCCTCCAACAGAAGGCGATGAGAATCGCTGAAAAAGAGAAGCCAAGGAAGCCGATGTACACAGAGAAGGCAGCGATGTCAGCCAAGGGCCAAAACAAAAACGAATCAGAAAAAGACAAGGATGGCTTTCAACAAGTCGTCAAGGGGAGGAAAAAGACCAAGCAAGAGGATAACAGTTTGGCTCCCATTCCCGAAAACAAAAATACACTGGAAAACAAGAGAATCATTTTCAAGAGGAAAAATGGACTCCCAGTTTCTGAAAAGAAGAATGTTGAGATCGTGTCGCAGATCAACATCGCACTCACCAAGGCCAGGGTCCCCTTTCATGTCAGGATCACTGGAATCACCACAAATGTGAGGGGAACCATTCCTATGATGACCAATCCCAGAGCTTCCTCTGACATGATCCTTCGGTTCAAGGATATCATTGTCACGGTGGCCAGAAGAATTGACCCGGATATTATCGACATTGAGAAAAATGAAACCTGGGAGAAGGTCAAGATGTATGGACTCAGCTTCGAGCGATATGCAATCAAGAAGATGGGAGGTCTGGAGAAGCTCAGACAGGAAATTAAGGAAGAAAACGAGGGGGTAGTCATCCCTCTTGCAATCAATTGGTTAGGAAAACCAGCGGACATTAAGGAAAAGAAGAAGTTGGAGAAACAGATGTTGTCCGTGGTTTTTATAATCAAGGAAAAGAAAGAAGCACAAAAATGCATCGACAAAGGACTGAGAGCAGCGGATATCTGGCATCAAGTGGAGAAGTATGTTAGAGCAGGCCTGGATTTGTTCTGCGAGAAATGCTGTAGGTGGGGACACCTGGAATCAAAATGTGGAAGACTCGGGATGAACAGGTACATGCTGTACGCTGGAGCTGACCTCACCAAGGATCATAAGTGTGATGTCGTCGGATGTAAGGCCAAAGCCGGACAGAACTTCACCCACAACATCGACAAATGCGCAAACTGCAAAGGAGCACACATAGCTAAGAGTGGACTGTGCCCCAAGAAACAAGCTGCTTTAGAGGAAGCAAAGAAAGAGAGAACAACCTGGGAGGAGAGAATAAGGGGTGGGAACAACTGACTCAAATCCCAACATGTTCGTACAGAACAGGAAGACAAAGCCCCCTCAACCGATGAGGATGAAAACAAAGAGGGCAACACCACCCCCATCAACAACAAGGGCAAGGGTAAGGAAGTCTATTTCAAAAGGCAATATACAACGGAGGTTCAGGTCGCAGCGACGCAACAAGAACCGGAAAGTATTCCCGAAACCCAATGAAGATACTACAAGCGAATTGTAGGATGTCGAAAGAGGCGACGTTGTTGGCTTTGGAGAAAGGAGTGCAAGTAGAAGCTGATCTGGTAGTAATGCAAGAGGCTTATCAAGGAAGAGGAGGATTTCAGACCAGTCACCCGGGCTTCAGACATATACAAGGAAAAAGAACGATGACGGCAGTGAGGATCGACACCAAGCTGCAAATAGATGACCTAGGAGATTTTGAAGGACAAGAGGACATACAGATCTTCGAAGCCTCAGACGATAAGGGTGGGAAAGTACACATTGTTAATGTGTACGATCAAACCCACCAAAAAGACAGGGAAAGGATGTCGGAAAGGCCAGCCAGGGGAGCCGACTGGAACGACATCCTTACAGCAAGTAATGTGGTTGTATGTGGAGACTTTAACGCACACAGCCCGATGTGGAATGATGGGTGTACTAGGAGAATTAATTAGATTTTGCTCGAGGGACTCATCACACGACATGACCTGGAAGTGATCAACGACGGACAAGCTATATATACGGCTACCAGAGAAGGTTGAAATGTTCAGTCGATTATCGATGTCACCTTGTGCAGCGGGCAGCAGCTAAGAAATATAACGACTAGAACAATGACTCAAGACGAGAAAGATATCAACTTGGATCATGCGATGATCGAAGTAGAATGGAGCCTCGGCAAAGACAACAAAACGAGTCAGACGGTCACAGGATGGAACTTGGAAGCAATGCAAGAGGAGGACCTGAAGCAGGCCAAAACTATGTGGAAGGAATGGAGAGATGCAAGGGAAATCCTGTCTGACGAAAGCATGAAAGAAGAACTAGAAGAGGAAGTACTAGAAGTGAGAGTTCAGCTCACCAAGGTACTAAACCAAAAAGCCAAGAAAATCAGGATCTGCGCTAGATCCAAAAGATGGTGGAACTCCGAGATAACCGAGAAGAGAAAGATCTTGGGGGGCCAACAGAGGATGATAAGAAACGGCAGATCAGACCGGGCGGCAGTAAAGGCAGCAAGAAAAGATCTGAAGTCAAGCATCAACAAAAGCAAGAAAGAAAGCTGGAACACGTTTGTCCAAGAGGCGGAAGGCGACAAAGTGTGGAAGACCCTACGCTACACCAGAGAGCATGGTGAATTAACGGGGAAAGCACTGTGAAATCGATCCGGGAACTTAGTGATGTCCTGGAATGACAAAGTTGAGCTTATAAAAGAAGCAGGATTTCCCAACCACCTTCCGGGAATATAGCACAGCACCAAAGCAGAAGGTGTAGGAACCTACGAAACGATAAGTGAGGATGAGGTCAGGGACGTTATATAGACACAATCAATGAAGAAAGCTCCTGATCCAGACAGGTTAACCTTTAAGGCCATCCGAATGCTATGGGAATGGGATAGCAGGAGAATATATCAGATTGTCCGAACATCGATATGACTAGGCTACCATCCGAGAGAATGGAAGTCAGTCACCAGAGTTGTGATATGTAAGCCGGGAAAGCCAGACTACCACCTAACAAAGGCTTACAGGGTCATCGCACTCGAAAAGTGTTTGGGAAAGGTTGTTGAAAAAGTAGTCGCAAACAGAATATCAGAAGAGTGCGAAAGAAGAGGACTACTTCACGATGGCCAGTATGGGTGCAGAAAGAGAAGATCAGCAATTGACGTGGTGGGGGTAATGATGAGAAGAGTTCAGGAGACATGGAAGAGGGGGAACATAGTGACAGCGTTGCTGATTGATGTGAAGGGAGCCTTTCCGAGTATGGCGAAGAGCAACCTGATAAAAACGATCAAAGTCATGGGATTTGAAGAAGATGTGTGTCGGTGGGTGGAGAGCTTCATGTCGGACAGACAGACCATCATCAAAATAGATGGTCAAATGGGAGAAGAGAGGGAAGTCGAGACAGGTGTCCCCCAGGGATCACCAGTATCCCCAATCCTCTTCATTATCTATATTTCGGGACTATTCAAAGCAGTGCAACAACAAACCCCGGAAACAACGACATTATCTTTTGTGTACGACATTGCATGGGTTGTGGAAGGAGAAACAGTGGCAGAATGTGCAAGTCAGATGAAAAAGTGCAGTAGGATAGCTATGAAATAGGCCGAGATGAATGCAGTCGAATTCGACATAGTCAAAACAGAAGCGGTATTGTTTTCTTGAAAGCGACATCACCAGGGGAGCCAGGTGAAGCAGAGAGTCAAAGTCAATGAAATCAATGAGATATCATTCAAAATGGGACCAACGAGGTGGCTGGGGATTTGGGTAGGCAGAAAGCTATCCCTCAAGCAACATCACAACACGGTCATGACGAAGGCAAAAAGGGTGAAAGGAAGAGTCAGATCAATCACGGTGTTAGGAGTTTTCCCTTAGCAGGTGCATGAAATACGGAGGATGTCCATGGCAATCTGCATTCGGCCACCTGTCACTATGGCTGGTCGATACTACATCCGCAGCTATCCCATCCTCTGAGCGACGAAGTCCTAGGTGACATACAAGCCTATCCAATACTGAGCCCTGGCAAAGCGGAATGATTAACCCGCAAGTGGGCAGTGCACCTTCTTGATCGAACAGCAATAGTCATGATACTTAGCTGGCAAAGGCATCAGTCTCGAACACTTAGGGTGGTATGCTACTATACGTCTAGGCCCCTGATAGTTAGAGACGTCATGAGTTGTCAACGCACTATCACACCATTGCGGGGACTCTCGGGTCAGCCATGCATTATAGTTTCGATCAGAACTACTTTACCTTATCAGCAATATGGTACAGCCAGCTAGAGCGGAGTACACCTCTACACTCTCCGGCACGCACATGTCAGAGTTCGAGAAGCGGGACTTTACTATGGGGATAACTATACAGTCTAGGGACTCCATATGTTAACTGCACCCCGGTAGTTAAATCTACCTGTTGAGTACTTGTGTGTGGGTCGACTTCCCAAGTAACAGCAGATTGCAGGTGGTCTGGTCTGACATAAGCTGCAGCCCTGCAATGGGAGTAAAAGCCAGCGAGATGGGAGGTGTGATACGTGGCATAGCAGCAGCTGGTTGCCGATGCAAGTCTATGAGGGTAAACATATCCCTGCAATCCACTATCGGATATAACATTGAGTTGAGAGATCTAAGAGGAAGTGATGGTTCGATGAATGCGTCAGCGGTCGTTGCCGAAACCTGTTTTCTGCGTAAGCATACAGACCAGAAGAAAAGCAAACGGGTATAGTTGCTACGTGGCAAAAACTGGCAGCATGAAGATAACCTACAGGGATGCTTCGCACTTTAGAAAGTGTCGAACGTCAAACGGAAAAGAAGCGCAACCTACCGAGATCGAGTAACCAGCCTAACAATCGGAGGCCATAGGTATCTTAGTACAAATGCTGAAATCATAGAGAGTACACGAGTAACTCGCTCTATAAAAGAACCGCCTTTGCACCCGCAAAGTAAAACATCAAGCTCTAGCAGCAATCCACGGTCAGAACTAGTGTTGGCAACGAACCGCCCGGGATCCGTACCATTGATGAACCGGTTTGGTTCGAGTGAACCCGGATCCTTACCAAGCCATTCTCCTCAAACCCCACCATTTCGGCCTACAACTGCGAACAAAAATAAGTAAGCGAGTTCTTGTCCGATCGGCTCGATATTTAGCGCATCTTGTAGCTAACCTCTCCCGCTACAAGATGCACTAAATATCGAGCCGATCGGACAAGAACTCGCTTACCTATTATCGTTCGAAGATAGATGGTTCGCGAACCGGTTTGTGACAAACCTCGGAACTTCGCCCAAACCTCGGATCGAATCCTTGTCCAACTCCGCCTTGGTTCGATCTGTGACAAACCGATCTGGTTCGTTGCCAACACTAGTCAGAATACACCAGTGGACAAGACACTAAAATATTATTGTTGTTTTCTAGTTCAAGAATATTTATTTTACAATATACTTTATGAATTTCTGAGATCTCGATTCTATTGTCCTTTACGCTCACACCCTTTACGAACAAGCCATTACTCCATACGACTTCCGAATTGCAAGTATCTTTGTCCAGACGTACGATATTGAGTACGAATATATTCACTGGTTTTACACCTGTGAACTTCCCTCCGAATACCACAATCTCCCAGTCGAAGACTACGAGGTTATTTCCGACTATGACGACTCCGAAGATTATCTTCAAGATACATATGACTTTTAAGGAGTAGGCGGCTATACTTTGTCGATAAGTATCCCAATAACAACTGTTCTGGTAATTCTTCCGCCAGTATGCTTGTTGCTGCGAACCATAGGGTACCGATGTTAATCGCGTCCTTGTGTGTGACGATGCGATTATCGTAGGTGATCTTCCAATCTGTGTGAAGATGTCCGTGATTGTAACATTTCTGTTCACATTCCATAAAATGTAAACATCCGTACGTAGCGCCCTGTTCCTTGTGTTGTTTCAAATACCATGCAGGTATTAGAATGTTATAGTCAGTGTGCATCGGCACTACTTCAAAAGTTTCAAGAGTGCGATAGTTTCCAAAACCTAAACCAAGCGGTATAGTATAAACATTTGGTAATCCAACCGACTTACCGCTGAAATCTTTTGCGTTGATATTCTTCTTCCTTCTAACAACTGGTATCTTAAAAACCTTAGCGCACTGAGACAATATGGTAAAAGACGTCGATCCCAAATCCAGCATGGCTTGGACCGGAAACTGCTGTATGTTTCCATCACTGTCCGTGTGATCCACAAAGAATCGGTATATGGGCCGTTCACCTATTCTGGTTTTCGGGATCTTGTGTACGTGCTGAGTTCCGTAGTAAACAAAATCGTTGGTGTTTTGTTTCTTAGTTGGTAGTTCCTCTTCCGAGGGAGAATGCTTTCGTTTGGTAGCCATCCTTTGGACAATGGCTAGGCCACAATGGGTCGTTGAGGGTAGTAACGTTCTACCACTCATAGTTGAGTTCTTCGTTGAGAAGTTCTTCAAACAACACGGATTCTGTGTCCTGAATATCTTTTGGGTAATATTCTTCGACTTCGTATATGGTGGGCAAAGCGTCGAGTGCTCTGCCTATGGTTGTGTGGGTACCTCCGCAGGTATATTTACAGTAGCAAGTGTACCACTCTTCGCAACCAACGTGCATACCCTTGTATTTGGTCCAGAAATCTCCAAATACAGGATCGTCAATAGCAAGACCACCTCCATATCAGGCTGTCTCTGTTCAGTACAGATTCAAAAGGTATGGCGAATCAGGTTGGTCCCAAAAGAACGACTCAAGAGGTTCTTCTGGTTCGTTGAGTATGGCGTCGATACTTGCGAACATGTTAAGAGGTTCTGGTTCAGAGAGTGAACAAGGTACTCCTGTTAAGTCGAAGAAATTGATGCGTTCGTGGTTGTTGGTATCGTATGGTATCATAGTTGTAGTTGTCTTGATTGTAGTTGTTTTGCTTGTAGTTGTTTTGTTGCATCACTACTGACCAGCAGTTTCATCCCTACCGGAATCCTCAAGGTGACGACCGGAACTTAAAAATAATAATGGCTTTCTCCCGCCTAATCCACATCCTTCATTCCGTCTCGATACTTACCATTAGTCTGAACTTTCCTGTTGCTCCCACCAATTATCGGCCACATCTGATTCCTCCTGTCCTTCACTATCGACGGATTCCGAACCAGATGGTACTTCTCCATCTGAAGTTTCCTCAACTTCTTCAGCCTCTCCAATCACATAATCGTCCGCTTCATCATCCAACTGGCTGTATGCCCCGACCTTCATCTTCTGGTATGCTTTCGGGTGGCCGAAATCCGCGGTTCCTTTTGACAATTTGATGTCACGAATGCATTGCATGGTGTTGTAGTTCCCCTTTCTGTTGGCGGGCCATGCGGAGCGTTGACATTCTTTTGCTGCTCTCCGTCATGCCAGCTCTCCATTATCAATTCTTTCTGTCAGCTGTCGAAACGTTTTACCGTCGGAATTAACAAAAGGGTTGGGTTTAGACGATCCTCGAGTATTTGTTCGTCGTTGCGTGCCCTTCTGTTCAAAACGTTGTCACTCTCTTTGGAATTCGGAGCCAAGATCCGTGGGCTTTTAGATCTTTTCTCGATCTTTGTTGACTCGGCCGGACGTACTGTCAGTACTTTGGGATTTCCCCATAAATCCGAAGTTCCATTCCATCGCTTGCCATACTTCAACATTCTTTCCAGCGTTGATAATGATTTCCCGGAGCTAATTATCAGTCTTATCGGCTGGGTTAATAAGACTGAGCTGTTTGAAGTCTTGCGGTGGTAGCTTGCTCATAAGCATAGTCCTGTATGCTACTCCTACAATCTTAGCTTTTGCGTTCAGGGTGTCAAATTCTGTAATCATGTCCTGGACATTTCCGCTGTATTTGAGCTCCGTGATTGCCTTGTAGGTCATTTCCTGTGGGTGCTTGTGGTGGAAACAGGCGTTAATTGCGGATCTGTATACTGACCAACTCCGCTCATGTTTTCCTGCTTGGACTTCAGCCTCCCACTGCATGTGTCAAGCCAGAGCATGATACTCCATTCGACCGCGTACATATTGAATCTTGAGACCTGATCGGGTGAAGAGGTGTGGCTGATCACCGATAAAAGCCTTCATGCTCATCCACCACACATCAAAGTCTTCGAATGCTTTTCCTTTAAACTGTGTTGGATCTGACAGTTTAAGTCGTGAGTCTTTCTGTTTTTCAATTCTGTGTATATTGCTGCATCCCCGACGGTGCGATCCATGTCTGCTTGCGTAAGAAGATGGTGGAGGTGGTGGGTCTATACCCGAGCCCTCTGGTGGAGGTGCTTCTCCCGATCCGCCGGCTCCTGCGATCCTTTCTGGAAGTGGTGTATCTCCTAAACCGATGTCTGTTCCTGAACCTCCACAAAGACCAAAGATTTCTGCAACATCAGAGTCATCAATAGGTGAAATACTTCTATTGCGCTCCTCAGTCTGCTGTTGCCACTGTGCGATCTGTTGTCTTCGGTCTGGGTGGACTGGTATCGATGCCAAAACTTTTGCTTTTTCGAATGCGGATGTAAGTCCGGTATGGTCCTTCTGAAGCTTATCGATTTTTGCTTCCAAAATTTCGATATTGGTCCATGTGGGTACCTGCTCCTTAAGTACCTTCTCCATTCCATTAACCTTGTCCTGGTAAATCTTGAATGATGTTCACCAAGCTAACACCCTCGATGTTAACCTTCTGACTTGGCCCTCACACCATTCAATCCGGCTTCGCAGAATTCCGAAATCCTCTGAGGCTTCCGGTACCACCCAATCATTCTATTGTTGAAGACCGCTCATTCCGGTCCTAGTTTCCCTCAACACTGCATTCAGCACTTGTATCTGCTCTTCATGTCCCTCTGGAACCTGCTGTCCTGGAGTAGTGTTGGCAACGAACCGGATCGGTTTGTCATAGATCGAACCAAGGCAGAGTTCGACAAGGATCCGATCTGAGGTTTGGACGAAGTTCCGACGTTTGTGTAAGAACGTACGTCCTCGTATGGATAGATATACGTAGATACGGTTGCAAACGGGAATAAGTGATAAAGATATCAATTGTACAGTATGTAGGTAAGATAATCGCTAGCGTGCCAAAAGCACTTCGCGAGGTGATTATATATGAAGGGCGGTTACCCGGCCTCGGCAGCCAAGTGCACTTGGAAAGGCCAAGTGCGCTTGAGAGCCAAGTGCGCCCGGGAGCCAGGTGCGCTTGGGAGCCAAGTGCACTTGAGAGCCAAGTGCGCTTGAGAGCCAAGTGCACCTGGCACCGCCATTACAGTTTGTCACAAACTGGTTCGCGAACCATCTATCTTCGAACGATAATCGGTAAGCGAGTTCTTGCCCGATCGGATCGATTGTTAGCGCATTTTGTAGCGGGAGAGGTTAGCTACAAGACGCACTAAGAATCGAGCGGATGGAACAAGAACTGGCTTACTTATTTTTGTTCGCAGTGGTAGGTCGAAATGGTGAGGTTTGAGGCAAAAGGCTTGGCAAGGATCCGGGTTCGTCAATGCTATGGATCCCGGCCGGTTCGTTGCCAACACTATCCTGGAGCTCTGTCTGTTTCCACTTGTTGGCTGAAGAGCTGACAACAGAGCCGAACGTCTTCGAATTCCTCTTCAATTGCTTCCTTCTCGCTGTTGCATGCTTCTACTAAGTATTACATTTCTTGATCCAGACGACCGATATGAGCTTGTACCGTATCGGTTATTTCCATGTCCTCCCTCTCTGGCAACTGTGGTCTGGAGTCCAAGTATTGCCTCTTCAACTGCTCGTACTGATCGTGCAGTCTCTTCACCCATCCTGATAAGGGTTTCGAGGGCTGTTTGGATTTGGCGACTCCAGACGATGTTGGTACCAACTGGCCCGCTCCAAAGGTTACTCGGTACCTGTTACTGGCCATTGTGAAGTTGCCAAGAGGGGAATGTTTATGGTCCTGTTGATGGTCTTGTAAATGGTCGAGGTTGAATTCTCAAAAAGAAACTGCAGATGATACAGTTTCCGTTGCAGCCTTGTATACAGTGCTTTGCGCAGAAATGTTGTAATGTAGTTTCCCCTGGGTGATTAAGAAA
Organism: Wilcoxina mikolae CBS 423.85; assembly: GCA_014904905.1. NCBI lineage: Eukaryota > Fungi > Ascomycota > Pezizomycetes > Pezizales > Pyronemataceae > Wilcoxina > Wilcoxina mikolae. The sequence continues at coordinate 138,946 of MU122175.1, read as the reverse complement.
TGTTATTCCGCAGCAGGCTCTGTTATCGCAAACGATGTAATTTGTAGTCATAAACACTTTTGGACGTGTCCAAAATATTATACTGTTGCAGGGATACTTATCGATAAAGTATGGCCGCCTACTCCCTTAGAAGTCGTATATATCATGAAGATAATCTTCAGAGTCGTCGTAGTGGGAATGTACCTCGTAGTCTTCGACTGGGAGGTTGCGATATTCAGAGGGGAGTTCATTGGTATAAAACCAATGAAAATATTCGTACTCAATGTCATACGTTTGGATAAAGATACATGTAATATGGAAGTTGTATGGAGTAATGGCTTGTTCGTAGAGAGTGTGAGTGTAAAGAACAATTGAGTCAAGATCTCGAAAATTCATAAAGTATATTGCAAAGATAAATATTCTTGAAGTAGAAAAACATCAATAATATTTTTGTAAGGGTATACATCCGTGTACAGCCTCGTATAAGTGTTGATACGGTTGCAAACGAGGATAAGTGAATATAATAGAGTAGATTCAATGGGTTAGGTTATCGATGGCGTGCAAGGACACTCGTACGAGCTAACTATATACTGGGTGGATGGACGGTTACCCGGCCACCATTACATCATCCCCCTCTGTATCTGCAGACCTCCTGGGCTGCATAGCCGTACATGAAGAGAAGAACAAAGAATCGAAGCTCGTATGCCTTCGTACGGCCTCGTAAATTCCGCTGCCGATCGGTACCGCTCAAGGGTGACCTTTCGGTGGATCCGGCGCACGGGGAATGTCCACCTCCAGTGGTAGGTCGTAAAACCCGTGCCGTCGCCATTTGTACCGGGCCGAGATCCAATAAGAAGAGAAGCGAAGGAGAAAACAAGAAGGAAACATCCAATTGACCCCTGTAACCTCCATATCTCCATATCTCCAAAGTGGCTCGACAGCACCAAGCTCCATGTCCATATCCAAGCCCATGCATCCATAGCTTCCATAGTGCAGCCTCAGTGGTGCTCGTATCGGTAAACGTCATTGGCTTGTCATCGATCATATGAGGTTCGTCGATTATCTAACTCGTGAGCATCCAAGAGAAGATCAAACTTACAATGTAATCAGCTTCCGGAAGCCCGCCTTGTGGTAACTTTGTACATCCAATCAAATGTCCATTAAGTGCCATTCTTGTAATCATTCTCCATAAGTGCACTTCGTCTGTACAATGCTGACGTTCGTAGGTGCGCTTCGAAGCTTCCGCTCAATTCAGAGAAAGGCAATCGTCAAGTGCACTTCAGATCGTCGGAAGACAATCGTCAAGTGCGCTTCAGAGCTTCCGCTCAGGTCGTAGGGAGGTAATCGTCAAGTGCGCTTGAGAGCTTTCGATTCAGGTGCACTTCCGTGCAAACAATGATCGTGATCATGTCCGCTTCAAATCTGGATCGTCGTCCCACCAACTGTCATCAACTACTCTTCGTTTCGTCCTTCAACTTTCGGTTGCCCTTCGACTTTTGCCCTTCGACCTTGCAGTTCGACCTTGGAATCTTCTTCGCAGACATCACCACCTACCCATCAAGGCCCAGATAGAGATGAATGCCGGTTCGTGTGGTAGCGGTAGCCCGAAATGCCTGAGTGGCCTCAGCACCATAAAGATGTTCAAAACACTGAAGGTAGCCCGAGTCGCCTGAGCGGCCTCGGCACCATAAAGATGCACAAAACACTGAACCGAGATGCTCGTCTTACTTCATCTTTGGGCCCTATAGTTTCTTTGGGTCTTATTTTGTCTTCGGTTTCCTTCCAGTCTTTTCGACTTCGCGTTGAGCTCGATGGTCTGGCGCGTGTATCGATGGGTCAAGAAAAAGGGGTAATGAGACCTGTAGGATTTCTCGAGGTAATCTCTCATCGATTCGTAGAATTTTTCGATGGTAGGATGCGTGTATTCGTGCGATTTCTCGATGATAGGTAGCGAGTGGTAATGCATCGAAAAGGGGTAATTCACGAAATCCCGTGAGCGAAACGTATCCAATTACTAAAGATTGGTAACAGTGTAAGGGCGTATGTCCATGTACGGCCTCGTATAAGTGTAGATACGGTTGCAAACCAGGATAAGTGAATATAATAGAGTAGATTCAATAGGTAAGATTATGGATGGCGTACAAGGGCACTCGCATGAGCTGACTATATACTGGACGGATGGACGGTTATCCGGCGGCCATTACAATTTTAGTGTCTTCGTCCGCTGGTGTATTTTTGACTGTGGATTGCTGCTAGAGCTTGATGCTTTACTTTACGGGTGCAAAGACGGTTGTTTTATAGAGTGAGTTACTCATATACTCTCTATTACTTCAGTGTTTGTACTAAGATAGCTATGGCCTCCAATCGTTAGGCTGGTTACTCGATCTCAGTAGGTTGCGCTTCTTTTCCGTTTGACGTTCGGCACTTTTCAAAGTGCGAGGCATCCCTATAGGTTATCCTCATGCCGTCAGGTTTTGCCACGTAGCAACTAAGCCCGTTTGCTTTTCTTCTGGTCTGTATGCTTACACAGAAAACAGGTTTCGGCAAGGACCGCTGACGCGTTCATCGAACCATCACTTCCTCTTAGATCTCTCGACTCAATGTTAAATCGGATAGTGTGTTGCAGGGATACGTTTACCCTCATAGACTTGCATTGGTGACCAGCCGCTGCTATGCCACATATCACACCTCCCATCACGCTGGCTTTTACTCCCATCGCAGGGCTGCAGCTTATTTTGAACCAGAGCACCTGCGATCTGCCGTTACTCGGAAAGTCGACCCACACACAAGTTCTCAACAGGTAGATTTAACTACCGGGGCGCAGTTAACATATGGAGTCCCTAGAATGTATAGTTATCCCCATAGTAAAGTCTCTCTTCTCGAACTCTGACATGTACCTGCCGGAGAGTGTACAGGCATGCCCCGCTCTAGCCGGCTGTCCCATATTGCTGATAAGGTGAAGTAGTTCTGGTCGAAACTATCATGCACGACTGACCCGAAAGTCGTCGCAATGGCGTGATAGCGCGTTGGCAACTCATGACGTCTCTAACTATCAAGGGCCTGCACGTATAGTAGCATACCTCCCTAAGTGTTCGAGACTGATGCCTTTGCCAGCTAAGTGTCGTGACTATCGCTGTTCGATCGAGAAGGTACACTGCCCATATGCAGTTTAATCATTCCACCTTGCCAGGGCTCGGTATTGGATAGGTTCGTATGTCGCGTAGGACTTCGTCGCTCAAAGGATGGGATAGTTGCAGGTGTGACATAGACCAACCATAGTGACAGGTAGCCAAATGCAGATTGCCATGGATATCCTTCGTACCTCGTGCACCTGCAAAGGGAAAACCCCTAAAATTCGAGGAGGTTCAGGAACAGACATCGGTTTAGGAGGGGCACCACCTCCGGAAGTAACCACAGGAGCCGGCGGAACAGGAGGGACACCTCAACCAGAAGGCTCGGACGAGAACCCACCACCTCCACCACCTGGATCTTCTCACACAAGCAGACATAGCTCACATCGCCATCGGCGTAGCAATACACATAGAGTCGAAATGCAAAAACACTCACCACTTAAGCTATTGGACCCAACAAAATTTAAGGGAAAGGTATCCGAAGATTTTAATGTGTGGTAGATGAGCATGGATGCCTTCATCAGCGACCAGCCATATTTATTCACCAGACCAGGTCTTAAAATTTAGTATGTGCGTGGACGGCTGGAAGACCATGTACTAGCTTGGCATATGCAGTGGGAATCCGAAGCCCAGGCAGGAAAACACTTGCGGAGTTGGTCAATATATAGATCCGCAACTAACACCCGTTTCCACAACAAGTACCAACAGGAAAGGGCCTATAAAGCTATGACGGAGCTGAAATACAACGGTAATGTTCTATATATGATTACAGAGTTTGACACCCTGAACGCCAAAGCCAAGATTGTAGGAGTAGCATACAGGACTATACTTATGAGCAAGCTACGAGCACAAGTCTTTAAACAGCTCAGTCTCATCAACCCGGCAGATAAGACTGACAACGAGCTCCGAGAAATTATTATCAATGCTGGAAAGAATGTTGAAGTTTGGCAAGTGACGGAAAAGAACTTTGGGTTTATGGGGAAATCTTGAAGCGCAGATAGTACGTCCGGCCGAATCAACAAAGATCGAGGAAAGATCCAGAAGTCCAAGGGTCTTGGCTCCGGATTCAAATGACAGCGACAACGTTTTGAACAAAAGGGTACACAACGACGAACAGATAACAGGGGGTTGTCCAAACCCAACCCTTTTGTTAATTCCGATGGAAAAACGTTTCGTCAGCTAACCGAGGGAATTGACAATGGAGAACTGGCACGATGGAGAGCAGCAAAAGAGTATCAACGCTGCGCGTGGCCTGCCGACAGAAAGGGAAACCACAACACTATGCAATGCATTCGGGACATAAAATTATCAAAAGGAACCGCCGATTTTGGCCACCTGAAAGCATACCAAAAGATGAAGGTCGGGGCATACGACCAGTTGGATGATGAAGGAGATGATTATGTGGTTGGAGATGCAGAAGAAGTTGAAGAAACTTCAGACGGAGAAATACTATCCGGTTCGGAATCCGTCGATAGTGAAGGACAAGAGGAGTTGGACGTGGCCGATAGCTGGTGGAAATAACAGGACAGTTCGGATTAATGGTAAGTATCGAGATGGAGTGAAGGATGTTGATTAGGCGGGAGAAAGCCTTTATTATTTTGAAGTTCCAGTCGTCACCCTGAGGATTCGGGTAGGGATGAAACTGCTGGTCAGTAGTGACGCGACAAAACAACTACAAACAAAACAACTACAATCACATCACAATGATACCATACGATACCAACAACCACAGACGCATTAACTTCTTCGACTTAGCAGGAGTACCCTGTTCACTCACAGAACCAGAACCCCTCAACATTTTCGCAAGCATCGATACCATACTGAACGAACCAGAAGAACCTCTCGAGTCATTTTTCTGGGACCAACCTGATTCACCATACCCTTGGAATCTGTACTGGACAGAGGCAGTCCGATACGGAGGGGGTCTCGCTATAGATGATCCTGTATTCGGAGATTCCTGGACCAAATACAAGGGTATGCATGTTGATTGCGAAGAGTGGTATACCTGCTACTGTGAACATAACTGCGGAGGTGCTCACACAACTATCGGAAGAGCACTCGATGCTTTGCCAACAATTTACGAAATCGAAGAATACTATCCAGAAGATATCACACAAAGTGAAGAGCCAGTGTTGTTCGAAGAACTTCTAACCAAAGAACCAAACTACGTGTGGTAGAATGATACTACCCTCATCGACCCGTTGTGGCCAAGCCATTGTCGAAAGGATGGCTACCATACGAAAGCACTCCCCCTCAGAAGAGGAACCACCAACAAAGAAACAAAACACTTCCGATGACTTTGTTTACTATGAAACGAAACATATATACAAGATCCCGAAAACCAGAATCGGAGAACAATCCGTATACCGGTTCTTTGTGGACCACTCGGATAGCGATGGAAAGATACAGCAATTTCCGGTCCGAGCCATGCTGGATTTGGAATCGACATCTTTCACCATATCACCACAGTGTGCTAAGGTGTTTAAGATACCGGTTGTTAAAAGAAAAAGGAACATCAACACAAGGGATTTTAGGGTAAGTCAGTTGGTTTATATAATGTTTATACTATACCCCTTGGTTTAGCTTTTGGGAACCATCACACTCTTGAAACTTTCGAAGTGGTGCTGATGCATGCTGACTATGTCGTTCTAATACCCGCATGGTATCTGAAACAACACAAAGCACAGGACACTATATATGGATGTTTACATTTCACGGAATGTGAACAAAAATGCTATAATCATGGACATCTTCACACGGATTGAAAGATCACTTACGACGATCGCATCACTATACACAAGGATGCAATCAACATCGGTGCTCTATGCTTTGCAGCAACAAGCATATTAGCAGAAAAGTTACCTAAACAGTACCATAAATGGATGTTACTGTTCGACCCTCACGAAGCTGAAAGTCTACCTCTTCATGGCCCACACGATCACGAAATTCACCTGAAAGTACCCGACGATCAGGTAACAGTGGGACCTATATATCAACTTTCCCGAGAATAGGAAAGGTTGCTCAAGGAATATATCGACAAAATGATAAGAGAAGGAAAAATACAACTGTCCAAGGGACAAGCCGGAGCCCCAATCCTATTGGTGTCCAAACCAAATCGGTGAGGCCTGCGTCTTTGCGTCGACTATCAAAGACTAAACGATCTGACTATCAAAGACAAGACAGCTCTACCATTAATGGATGAATTACAAAGTCGAATGAAGGGAGTAACCTGGATAACGAAGCTGGATATGAAGTCAGGATATCATTTGATCCGAATGGCCAAAGGACACGAATGGAAAACGGCTTTCAGAACTAAGTTCGGATCATATGAATACACAGTCATGCCGTTCAGACTTTCCAATGCACCAGCCAAATTTCAGAGTTGGATGAACAGTATCCTTCAACCTTTTTTCGGAGGACAAAGCGACATCACGGTTGTTTATATCAACGACATCCTTATCGCTACCAAAGGAACTCGCGAAGAACATCATGAATATGTAGGCAAAGTACTTCAAGTCCTACAAGACAATAACCTCGTGGTGGAAATCGACAAGTGCGAATTCGACAGGCAACAGGTCGAGTTCCTTGGATTTTTAGTCAGTGGTGAAGGACTTAAGATGGCACCAAGTCGAAGCGAAGCCATTACGAAATGGCCAATGCCCAAAACTCAAAAAGAAGTTCAAATTCTAATGGGCGTATGGAATTTTTATCGACGATTCATTAAGGGATTTGCCGATAACGTCGCACCAATCACAGACACTCTCAAAGGCGACGGGAAGGATTTTAAGTTTGGAGAAGCAGCTAAAGCAGTATACTACAAGATATGTATCCTGTTTGCAGCAGAAAACACACCAATACTTTGACATTACGATGATGATAGATCAGCAATGGTCAAAACGGATGCGTCGGACATTGGGATGGGAGCGGTCTTATCTCAAAAATTTGACGATGGTAAAATACATCCAGTCGCATTCATATCAAAGAAGTTTTCACCAGCTGAACTTAATTACCAAATATCTGACAAGGAAATACTCGCCGTCATATATTCATTCAAAACATGGAGATGTTATTTACAAGGAGCAACACATAAAACAACAGTCTTTTCTGATCACATGAACCTCCAATACTTCAAAGAAACACAGCAGCTCAATCGAAGACAAGCTCGTTGGGCAGAAGTATTGCAAGCATATAATTTTAAGATCATTTATCGGAAAGGAACTGCTAATGGAAAAGCCGACGTGATTTCAAGGTGCCCGGAGTTCGCCCTAAGAGAGGGGGGTACAACTTCGGCAACCTTGTTGGAATCAGAATATTGGTTAGAGGTTGGAGCAATGGATTTGGATGAAGACGATTGGGAGGAAATCTGTTTAGCAGGTTTTTCGGTGAATCAGTTAGTTGGATCAGTTTGTAAGGACGTACGTCATCGTACGTGTAGATATGAGTGTAGATACGGTTGCACGCGTGGATTCAAGAATAAGATAGTAGAGTGGGTTCAATAGGTAAGGTTATCGATGGCGTGCGGGAGCACTCGCACGAGCTGACTATATACTGAGCGGATGGACGGTTACCCTGCCATAGGCCGGCTGCCATTACATCATCCCCCTCTTTATCTGCAGACCTCCTGGGCTGCATACCCGTACATGAAGAGAAGAAGAAACAAATCCAAGCTCATACGCCCTCGTAGGCCCTCGTGAATCCTGCAACCGATCGGTGCCATCACGGCAGCCTCACGGCAGATCCGGTGCACGGGGAAATCCACCTCCAGTGGTAGGTGGTAAAACCCGTGCAGACACCATTTATACTGGTCTGAGATCCATAAGAAACGAAGAGAAGAGAAGGAAACGCCCAATTGACCCCTGTAACCTCCATATCTCCATATCTCCATATCTCCATATCCAAGCCCTCGGTATGCCGTAGTTTTAATCGTGCAGGCTCGGTGGTGCTTATATCGGTAAGCGTCATTGGCTCTCGTCATCGATCGGACGCGTATGTGGTTCGTGGATTTTCTAACTCGTGAGCATCCAAGAGAAGATCGAACTTACAATATCAATCAATTAAGTGTACTTAGCTCTCGTAGAGCTTGTACCCTCAGAAGTCCGCCTCGCGGCAACTTCGTACGTCCAATCAAATGTCCATGAAGTGCCATTCGTGTAATCATTCTCTGTAAGTGCACTTCCGTACTCATGTAATCGTTCTGCGTAGGTGCACTTCCGTGCAAGCCTGACGCTCGTAGGTGCGCTTCGGAGCTTCCGCTCAGATCGTAGGAAGGTAATCGTCAAGTGAACTTCAGATCGTAGGAAGGTAATCGTGAAGTGCGCTTGAAAGCTTTCGATTCAGGTGCACGTCCATGCAAACGATAAGGTGATCGTGTCCGCTTGAAATCCGGATCGTAGGTAAGGTCATCACACCAACCGTCATCGACTACTCTTCGCTTCGTCCTTCGCCTTTCGGTTGCCCTCCGACTTTTGCCCTTCGACCATACCCTTCGACCTTGGACTCTCCTTCGCAGACATCACCACCTGCCCTTCAGCTCGGGTGGAGATGAATGCCGGTTCGGGTGGTAACCCGAGTCACCTGAGCGACCTCGGCACCATAAAGATACTCAAAACACTGAACCGAGATGCTCACCTTACTTTGTCTTTGGCCCTTATAGCGTCTTTGGGTCTTATTTTGTCTTCGGTTTCCTTGCAGTCTTTTCGACTTCGCGTTGAGCTCAATGGTCTTGTATCGACGCATCAAGAAAAAGGCGTAATGAGCCCCGTAGAATATCTCGATGGTAAATCACGTGTATTCGTACGATTTCTCGAAGTAATCTCGTATATTCGTGTGACTTCTCGATGATAGGTAACACGTCGAAAAGGGGTAATTCACAAAATCCCGTGAGCGAAACATATCCAATTACTAAAGATCGATAACAGTGTAAGGGCGTACGTTGTCATACGTGTAGATATGAGTATAGATACGGTTGCACACGTGGATTCGAGAATAAGATAGTAGAGTAGGTTCAATAGGTAAGGTTATCGATGGTGTGCAAGAGCACTCGTACGAGCTGACTATATACTGAGCGGATGGATGGTTACCCTGCCATAGGCCGGCCGCCATTACACAGTTAAGGAAAGGTTACAAAAAGAGATCAGTCAGGATGAGGAGTATCGGAAGATACTACGGAAGGTACAAGAAAAAGATCGCAATATAGATAGAAGATTTGCTATTGATGTTGATGGAATGTTGTGTTGGAAAGGAAGGTTATATGTGCCTGAAGGATTATGGAAGGAGGTCTTACACTAAGAACACGATTCACGCATCGCTGGATACTTCAGTCGCGAACACACCTTGGAACTTATCACAAGGAACTTCTACTGACCCAAGCTCTAAGATGACGTACGGGAATATTCCAACAAGTGCAACTCATGCCAATGAACTAAGGCACCACGACACCCCAAACACAGTTTACTTCATCCGCTCGAACTACCGTCATCACCATGGACTTACATATTGGTTGACTTTATTACCGACTTACCGGAGTCCAATGGTAACAAAAACATCATGGTGATTGTCGACAGGTTTACCAAGATGGCGCACTTTATCCCTACCGATAAGTGAGAATCATCTACAGTTGCAAAGTTATTCCTCAACAATGTCTGGAAATATCATGGCATGCCACTCGATATAGTATCAGATTGCAATGCACTCTTTACCGGATATTTTCTCGCCGACTTATATTAATTCCTGGCAATCAAGCATTCCATGTCAATGGCTTTTCATCCACAAACTGACGGTCAGACTAAACAAATCAACCAGACCATCGAACATTTCTTGCGCACCTACTGCAACTACGAACAATCAAATTGGAGTGAAATGTTATCCATGGCCGAATATGCATACAACAATTCGAAACACGTGGCAACTAAAATTACACCCTTCTACGCCAACTATGGTTATGAAGCCCACACGAATTGGCCAACAGAGGTTCAGTTTCGTAATCCTGATTCAGAGTTATATGCATATTATATGGTCAAGGTTTATAAACAGTTGGGAGAACAACTCGAGATTTGCAAAGATAAGATGAGCAAATACTACGATCGCAAATGACGCCCACCTCCTCAGTACAAGGTCAGAGATTTAGTTATGCTTAACGAAAGCAACATACGAACCAGATGTCAATGCCCCAAGCTTGACGATAAGATGTACAGACCGTTCAAGATATCTAAGGTCGGAGGCAACAAAAGATGGTGCAAACTCGCACTCCCCTCAACGTGGAAAATACACCCGGCATTTCATGTAGTTCTATTGGAACCATATCGAGGCAGTCCCTCAGAGAGGGAGGTACCACCAATAGAAGCCGATGATGGTGGTTGGACTCCAGAGTCAGTTGTCGTCAGTGGCCCTACAGATGATGATCACCAGAAACACGCCTTTCTAGTCAAGTGGACCGGATATTCACACGACGAAAATACCTGGGAATCATTCGAACATCTAAACGATATTGCATCCAACCTTATCACCGAGTATTACGATAAGAATCCAGCAATGGAAAAAGATAAACGGTAGAGACCAATATTGAAATCAAAGGTACGAAAGAGACAGAAGTTATGAATTTCATTTGTTAAACTCATACCGCCCTGAGTTAGGCGGAGATCATTATTATGTTAAAAAAAAAATTTATTTTTGATACCCACAGTTATTATTTATTATGACACGCTGTCTAAGTGGTATCTATTGTTTGAACACTTTTTATGATGGAGATTCTGTTGAGGTCATCAGAGCTAGAGAGGGAGGTACTATTAGGAGTTTTCCCTTAGCAGGTGTACAAGGTACAGAGGATGTCCATGGCAATCTGCATTCGGCCACCTGTCACTATGGCTGGTCGATACTACACCTGCAGCTATCCCATCCTCTGAGTGACGAAGTCCTACGCGACATACAAGCCTATCCAATACCGAGCCCTGGCAAAGTGGAATGATCAACCTGTGCGTGGGCAGTGCACCTTCTCGATCGAACAGCAATAGTCACGATACTTAGCTGGCAAAGGTATCAGTCTCAAACACTTAGGGTGGTATGCTACTATAGGCCTAGGCCCCCGATAGTTAGAGACGTCATGAGTTGTCAACGTACTATCACGCCATTGTGGGGACTCTCGGGTCAGCTGTGCATGATAGTTTCGACCAGAACTACTTTAACTTATCAGCAATATGGGACAACCGGTCAGAGCAGGGTACGCCTCTACATTCTCCGGCAGGTACACGTCAGAGTTCGAGAAGCTGGACTTTACTATGGGGATAACTATACAGTCTCGGGACTCCATATGTTAACTGCACCCCGGTAGTTAAATCTACCTGTTGAGTACTTGTGTGTGGGTCGACTTCCCGAGTAACGGCAGATCGCAGGTGGTCTGGTCTGACATAAGCTGCAGCCCTGCAATGGGAGTAAAAGCCAGCGAGATGGGAGGTGCGATACGTGGCATAGCAGCGGCTGGTCGCCGACTCAAGTCTATGAGGGTAAACATATCCCTGCAACCCACTATTCAATTTAACATTGAGTCGAGAGATCTAAGAGGAAGTGATGGTTCGATGAATGCCTCAGCGGTCGTTGCCGAAACATGTTTTCTGCGTAAGCATACAGACCAGAAGAAAAGCAAACGGACTTAGTTGCTACGTGGCAAAACTTGGCAGCATGAGGATAACCTACAGGGATGCCTCGTACTTTAGAAAGTGTCGAATGTCAAACGGAAAAGAAGCGCAACCTACCGAGATCGAGTAACCAGCCTAACGATCGGAGGCCATAGCTATCTTAGTACAAACGCTGAAGTCATAGAGAGTACACGAGTAACTCGCTCTATAAAAGAACCGCCTTTGCATCCGCAAAGTAAAACATCAAGCTCTAGCAGCTATCCACAGTCAGAACACACCAGCGGACAAGACACTAAAATATTATTGTTGTTTTTCTACTACAAGAATATTTATTTACAATATACTTTATGAATTTTCGAGATCTCAATTCTGTTGTTCTTTACACTCACGCCCTTTAGGAACGAGCTATTACTCCATACGACTTCCGTATTACGATTATCTTTATCCACACGTACGACATCGAGTATGAATACTTTCACTAGTTTTACAATCGTGAACTTCCTTCCGAATACCATAACCTCCCGGTCGAAGACCACGATATTCAGTCTGACTATGATGACTCCGAAGACTATCTTCAAGATACATACGATTTCTGAGAAGTAGGCGGCCATACTTTGTTGATAAGTATCCCCGTAACACACGGGAAGACTTGAACTTAAACCAGACAATGCAAAGAAGGTTCACATAGCTGCAGATCAGTCAGTGGCCCTGTACGAGGCCGAACTGTGATGGGATGGACAACATGGTAGACAACATGAACTGCAAACGCTCATCAACGAGTCAGCCAAAAGAATCACAGGCATGTTCAAATCCACACCGATGGTCCCCCGCGTCAAAGAGGCAGGACTAAGACCAGTGATATCGATCCTCAACAACAGACGGAGACAGTTAGCCAAAAGGCTTTTTGAAATACCAGATGCAAAAGGAGGAGTGATACTGCTAGAAGGGGATGGAGATCTGCCAACAAGACTAAAGCACTTGGTGGGAGTCAGCGAAAGGGTTGAGGGTAATACCTTACACGACGCGAATATCAGAGCCGATGCACAAATGTTTATTCTGGACAAGAAACAAGCCCTCAAGGCTGCGCATACGATGAGCGAGGGATTGATATTCTGGACAGACGGATCAAGGTTGGAAAATGAGAAAGTAGGCAGTACGGTCATTTGGAAGGAAGGAGAAGAGTGGAAGCAGGAACGACACTACCTAGGATAGAAGAAAGAGGTATTCGATGCCCAGGTCTATGCCATTGAGAGGGCTGTTAGGAAAGCATGCGAAATATCAGACACCAACGAAGTGGGCAGGGTAACTATTTTCTCAGATTCAGTCTCGGCTATTCGAAGAACCCAGCATGCCACCCCGGGTCCAGGTCAACTCATGGCTATTAAAACCATACAATGGAATAATAAGCTCGCAGGCAGAGGTATCCGAGTAGAGTACCGGTGGGTGCCATCACACGAGGGTTTTGAAGGCAACGAAAAAGCAAACCAACAGGCGAAATTAGCCACGGAGAACGGAAACAGTACGATGAAGCTTGTCGATAGATTCAAAGGATGGTCATTGGCAAAAGTACAGAGAAGAGTCACAGAAGCTGTAACACCGGGAGCGTTACCTCGGGTTTACCAGTACAAGTAGTATCCTTACTGCTTTCAGGACTTGCTTGTGATGGAAATTATGAAGTTTTGTTCAGGATGTGAAAGTCACTAAGAAGATTCAAGACAAAGATGTTTGGCTTTCCAATGGGTATATTGTTAAGGCTTGTTCTCCTCGTCAAAAAGCTTGCACTTCTACCCTCGAAGATTCTAGAGGTCTTTATACCTCTATCCTCTCGCTCTAACAATTACTTCTATCTATGCTTTTCTCATGAGCTCCTCTACCTAACCTTCCCTTCGCTCCAATGCCCTTCCTGCCCTTCAGTACTCTTTCAGACCTTCCACATCTTGCCGTCCAGATCTCTAACTCAGACGAATAGAACCCCTACTGACATCAGTCCTTCGGACTTCTGTGGTTCAGACCTATCATATCCTTTCGATCTCTTTGCTTCCAGGTGAATGCGTAAGGACGTACGCCCGTGTACGGTCTCGTATGGATAGATACTTAAAGATACGGGTGCAAACGGAATAAGTGATAAAGATATCAATTGTACGGTATGTAGGTAAGATAATCACTAGCATGCCAAAAGCACTTCGCAAGGTGATTATATATGAAGGGCGGTTACCCGGCCTCGGCAGCCAAGTGCACTTGGGAATGCCAAGTGTGCTTGAGAGCCAAGTGCACCTGATACCACAATTACATCATCCCCCTCTTTATCAGCAGACCTCCTGGGCTGCAGCATATATACATTAAGAAAGACAAGATAAGATACGTACGCCTTCGTACGTCTGCATAAGTCCCACGACCGATCGGTGCCATAAAGGTGGCCTCAACGGCGGATCCGGTGCACGGGGAAACTCCACCTCCAGTGGCAATGGTAAAACCCATGCCGACACCGTTTATACCGGGCCGAGATCCATAAGAAGCGAAGAGAAAGAGAAGAGAAGGAAACGTCCAATTGACCCTGATTCCTCCAAGTCCACCTCCGAATCGAAGCCACGCCAGCAGGCTTGCAAGTCCATAGTTCCGAATGTCCAAGCGGACTTCCAGTTTCTCCGAATCCAAGCAATTGATCTCCGTAGTACTATCTCGGTGGTGATCTAATCGGTAAATGCTATTGGCTGACTTGCGGACGCCATCCAGCATCGATATATCGTAGTTGACACGTGATATGCCGGACTCGACTTCGACTAATCGATCGATTGATCGTATACGATTTCTTTCATTGAATGCGCTCGTGAACGTCATCTGAGGGGCAAGGCCATCACGGCCGGTATCACATCGCTGCAGCAGTCAACTAGCATAATTGCATGATGTACTTATCTTGGTCATAGCTGCTGCTCTTGAGAGCCCTTGGATTCGTATGATTTGCATGTCTCTGTGCTTTCGTATACCCAAGCACACGGCAGACCAGATCGGTGATAACCTGATCATACATCTTACCGATTGGCTCCAAGTTGCCTCGCATATCGGTAATCGGGATTCGACTTTCCGTTGTCATTCTGCTTCAGATTGGTTAACTTGTGTCGGCCTCGTTCGGCCCTCGATTGCAGACATATATGGACGTGTATTCGTCATGCTCGTTCGAGTTGCGGTATCTAACTCGTAAGTGTGCCATACGGTCGTACTCACAAAGTAACCAAGTGTGCTTCAGGTTCATCAAGGCAGCCATTCTCCTATTGCCATGTCTTCGACTTCCGAATCCACGAAAGCAGTGGTTTTGCACACGCCATGCCCTTCCGAGCCTAGCTATAGGGGTCACACCCTAAAATCTAGCCTGATACAGTTAATCACCACTATCTGCAGCGATGTCAATCGATTATCGTCATGGATTCGTTTGGTGCTCTCGGAGATAAAGTCCAATTGCAGAGCATATTCGTTCGTTGATATATCTAATTCGTAAGCAACCCTCGTACAAGGTCATAGTTACCATGTAATTCGGTGCGTTTACGCTCTCGGCTCTGAAGCTCCAACGCGGTAGCCTTCTCATACGTCCATTCAGGATTGCAGCCGGTTGTGCATTCGGTGCATTCGGTGGTACTTCCGATTCGGTGATGAAGACCAGTAGCGTAGTCATTGACTTCTCGTTCGCCCCAAGGCTTTCCGGTGCACTTGTACTTGATCTTGTTGACTTACTTCGCAGTCGCTGAAGTACTTCCTTATGTACGCGTCCATTGTAGGCCAATAGAAATCCCTAGAGGCTAACGCAGCAGTTTTAAGAGCTTCAAAGTGACTGGACTCAAGGTTGTCATGAAGGAGACTTATCACTTTACCGCGGAGAACATCGTCCACGGGGACATATATTCTCCCCCCATAGGTCAGAGCTCCAGCGACGACGTTCCATTGGTTCTTGTCTTCGGCTTCGGCTTCGGCTGTGGCCATTGGATTATCGACTAGCTTACCCGAGACGTCGACTGCCAATGGGTCAGTAGCCTGGGCCTTCTTAATCGCCGGGAGGAGGTCATCGTAGGGTTCAACTGTCAGGGTGGTCAAGAGACGTCCGACAGGCTTCTCGTAGCCGATCTCATAATCGGGCTGTCGGCGGGGTTTTGTTTGTGCCATCCAGGTGCTCGATGCTGAAGTCATACGCCGATAGGATCTCATTGACTTCCAGGTGCTCGATAGTGAAGTCGTAGGCTAGGCCAAGTATGCTCACGAGGACAAGTGCGTCTGCGAGTGAAGTGCACTTACGAGGCCAAGTGCACCTGCGAGCCAAGTGTACTTGACGTCTGCAGTATGATGGGTGCATTGTGGTGATAATGGTGAGTCATTCCAGCATTTGCGGTGCGGAATTCGTTTTAAGTAGCGGTTTCTCGGTTTCCGTAACGATCATTCCCCTCTTTTGAGGTCGGTGCTCCATCGACGACTAACTGCGGTGTCGATTCTCGTCGATTCCCATTGATTTTCTCGTTGATAAGACAGTTTCGATTGCTATTGGGGCTTTGTGCTTCTGTACCTGCATTCAATTGGGAGTCTCGCAGAATCTCTTATAAAGTAAGTGTTTCTTAAAGAAAGGATAGACTTTAAACGTAACCTTGTATCGCCATATCGGCAAGTTGCACTCTGCACTCGAGAAATCTGCATTCCGCGGCTCTCCCGTGGCTCAATAAGTGCCATCCGCCTAGCAGCCGTTTCGATTCTTGATTGTGCTCACGTTCAGAGCTCGGTAGTCAACTTCAGAATTTCAAGCCACCGTCATTCTTCTTTGCAAAATTATCGGCACTGGCGTCGATGATGACCGCTGGATGACACCATTGGCCAGGTTTGTCTCGATGTAGGCCTTTAGAGTTCTTGACTCAACCTCCGACAGGTAATAGGTACGCCCATATGGCAGCTTGTGCCCGGGGTCGATCGCATGGTCAATTGACCGGTGCGGTGGCAGCATCTGCCTTGATTAAAACCTTCACGAATTCCTGATACTTGGCGGGGATATGGCATGGCCGCCATCGTCTGTAGATACCATTTCAGGTGCAGCTCCATCTATACTCGTTAGCTGTGTATTTTCAATCGTGAGATGGAAGCGAAGGTTGGAATCCAGGAGCCCTTGTCATAACGAGTTATCCTCTATGGGAACCCCCGCCATCCGGTACTCCCTTCGTGACTCGGCGAGCTGGTAGCAGTCATTCAAGCTTCGCATTGTTGATAACTCTTCTGCCGCAACTACCACCGCTGCTCCTGCTCGCTCGTCCAGCTCCAGGCGCTCCTCTTACCATTGATGATGCCTTCTATGGAAGCTCACAGCAACCCTGTGCAATCGCGAAGGCGTATGACGAATGCCGCGAGAATCTCGTCGCTAGCTAAGAGATTCTCGAATGCGGTGGCTCCAAGCAGATGTATGTCTGGAACCCCGCCCTCCTCAGATCCCTGTAGAGGATCCGATGTCACATTGACGGTGGCCGCCGGTGTATTTGTATCGCCACTTGGGGTCTGCAGAGATAGAAGTCGACTGGATGTCCAGTCGACCTCAGGTCATATGCCATAGGCACGACCAGCACCTCTGGTTCGTCAACCGAGGGCTATCATGTCACTGCACGGAGGGGCACATTCTGCGAATCGCGTGCGTGTCTCACCCGATTGGGATTGACAACAACATAAATGACGTTTATTCTCCTATATACAAAAGGATAACCATTTGCCCAATCCTGATCAGGGATATGGAGGAGAGGATGCGTCCATTCCTGCTAGGGGATACGACGACATTGATGTTCATCCATTCCCGCTAGGGGATACGATGACTTGAGGTGTGATTTTGTTCGTGTTTTCGTATTTGTTCATTCGTCTCGTAAAATCGTACAATGGAGTATCGGCTTGGTCTGCTTGACACTTTAGAACATTCAGGGGTTAAACTTCCCACTCAGAGCTGCTTCATGATCTGCGGTTGCAGCTTCACTATCAGGGTCTTGAACTCTGCCCATCGGTAGTCTTTCTCCGTAAGTGCACTTCGTTTGTGCAATGCTAACGCTCGTAGGTGCGCTTCGGAGCTTCCGCTCAGATCGGAGGAAGGTAATCGTCAAGTGCGCTTCAGAGCTTCCGCTCAGATCGTAGAAAGGTAATCTTCAAGTGCGCTTCAGAGCTTCCGCTCAATTCGTAGCAAGGTAATTGAACGCGTTTATCGTCTGTGACTTCTCGGTGGTGTGGCCATCAGGCCGGTCATGAATGTATCAGGGCCGATTGACATCCGAATCGTCTCAGAATTGACTCTGCTCACGTCAATCAACTCCAATAGACGGAGTACTTATCCCGAATCATCACCCTAGCAATAAATCTGTATGGGTTCCGAGTAGTGACGTGTTGGAAAAGTGGTATCGTAGAACCAATTAATCGACATGTGAGAGTGACGTTGATGAAGGTTCAATTCGTCTCGATCAACCGTTCGTATGCGATGGATCTCGTTGAGCCTGTTTTCCAGATCTTCTCGGCGTTGACCATCGTTGTCGGTGATACGTTTCTTCGGAGTCAATTGACCTCTGAATCATCTCCGATTCGTCACTGCCATCGTCAATTAACTTAATTTAGGTGTACTTATCAAGCTTCGACACTTATAGGTCGTGAATGGAGATATTTCAAGTTCTCAGGGGTGCCTATCATGGCAGGTGATGCATCTCTTCAAGATCGATTGACATCTAAATCTCGGAATCGTCCCTACTACCATCAATCAACTCAATTGGATGATTACTTATCTTTTATCGACAATCTAACGATAGTTCTCGGACGAGCAGATTACAACGTGTCGCGACGTGTCGAAAAGTAAGGGAATCACGAAATCCCATGAGCGAAAACGTATCTGATGACTGAAAAGCGATTATAGTGTAAGGACGTACGCCCGTGTACGGCCTCGTATGGATAGATACTTAAAGATACGGTTGCAAACGGAATAAGTGATAAAGATATCAATTGTACGGTATGTAGGTAAGATAATCGCTAGCGTGCCAAAAGCACTTCGCGAGGTGATTATATATGAAGGGCGGTTACCCGGCCTCGGCAGCCAAGTGCGCTTGGGAAGGCCAAGTGCGTTTGGGAGCCAAGTGCGCTTGATAGCCAAGTGCACCTGACACCGCCATTACAGAATGGTATCCTTTTGATCATGAGGGACATAGAGGCTTCGTTTGCTATGCTGCAAACATAGGTGCTTTCCTATCTACAGCCTCCCAGCTGTCTTCGCACTATTGAGGGCATGAGCTGGCAAGGTATCGTCCCAATAACCACTTCTAGCTTCTTATCAGTGGTGTGGTTGACTGCATGGCAGCTCATCTGATTTCGTTGGGTGCAAGTGATATTATGTGTAGTTTCGATGACGTCCAGGATGGCACTTGTACTATCCCGATACGGCTATTTTCGAGTGATTGTAGGTGACTCTGCTTCGATGGCCTTTGGTGATGTATAGCTTGTCAGGTGTAACAGAAGCCAAGTGGACTGAAACAGAAAAATGGTGGAACGCGAAGCTTAACAGCAAGAAAGGATGTAGGTTAAACAAAAAGAGGAAGATGAGCGAGCTGTTAGGTGGAACCAACAAAAGAATTGTGAAAAGGTACTTTCAGTTGAAGACGGGCCACACCCTAATCGGTCCTTATCTAGAACGCATTGGAAAAAAGGATACTTCGAAGTGTTGGTGGTGTGAACAATCGAAGCAAACAACGGATCACTTATTTAAGTGGTGCAAAAAATGGAAAGCACAGCAGGACACCGTGTAGAAAGTTGAGAAAGAAGGTGAAGTGGAAGGACAGACACAAGGTACCGATGTCGCAGATTTTTTTGGAACAAAAAGCGGAAGAAGCGTTTATCCAATTTTTGAAGGATACCGATGTAGGCAGAGTAACGGAGGTGTAGGGAGAGGATAGTTTGAGAGGGTAGAGGAGGGTGGATATTTGTATTGTTGTTTAGTGTGCTGGCGGTTATGGGGGCAAGGAGACTGGAAAGGTACGACTTTGTTCAAGGGGACTGGAGGGAACACCTAACAGTTGAATCAGGATGTACCGGGGAAAAGGTTTAGTTATTTGTCATGGCCCCCTATGGGGCCGAATACAATATGATTCAAACAAACAAAACAAATCTCAGATATACTCGAAAGGGTGGTGTGTATAACCAATCTATTATTTCTGGGAGAAAGTCTCAGCAACTGCAACTGGCCATTTTTCAGTACCAAATCTCACACGAGTATGTATCCACCAACTCTCTGCGCTTAGCGCTTATCGGGTGATATGATTACACGCTTCAAACTTCAAAGAGGCGATGTTGCACGTGGCGTGCGGGACGGTCCGAGAGTAGGCGCCGTCAGCTTGACCGAACACTAACATTTTAAATAACATTGGTACCAAACTGATGTCTACCCAACTAACCATCAGCTCTGACATAGCCTCTTGTAGGAGGCCTGATCAGGCAAGCGGCGTCGTTGGTGGATTCTTCATTATGTTGTTTCAATGTCCATTTTCCATGAATCCATATACTTCCTCTCGGTGGATGGCCTGAAGGCCTTTCAGCTACCGGTGAAGTGAAATTAAGAACAATACCACAAGGGGAGTCGATAGCCGTACGTATACCTGAGATACCTGCTGGACCGGCGGCTTCAGTGGTATATAAACATTCTGTTTCGTGCCCGAATCTCATCTTCATCCCACAGCTTGACCTGAACATAGCAGAAACAAAGACATCGAAACAATATCCCCATCCAGTACCTCACTCTCACACAATTCGAATCCAACTCATATCTTACACATCATTCATTTCACCAAAGCAAGGCCTTCTCTCTCTCTCTCAACCTCAACCTCCAGCTAACACCTACCGCAGACTCTCCTCTTCAGCTTCATTGCTCTTGCAACAGTATCTAACGCTAGAGTGATCTCCTTCGCCATAGGGCCCCGCCAAGTCACAAAAACGTACCTCCCCCTATTCCTCTCCCAAATACCTTATTAACCCCCCTCCAGCGTCTCTAGCGTAGTCATGGTAACCACAACCGTCACATCCCTTCGCACAATCACCAAGACGCATGTACCTCCTCGTTCTCCTTTCTACAGCATACTAACACCCTTCCAGCGTCTCCAACACCGTAATGGTAACTTCAACCGTTACCTCCCCCCACCTAACCACAAAAACGTACCCTCCCCTTTCCCCCCCATTTCTCTTCTCCCGCTAATCCCCACAGGATCGTCGGAAAACGCACCCTCCCAACACCTAGCTGCCACCCCATCAATCACCCCAGCAGCGGTTCCGAACCCGACTACCACTCCGCGGTGCAGGATGTATGTAACTAGATGGTTGGGCCTCGGACAGAGGTGGAAGCTGGTGGGAGTGTTACGGGTAGAATAGCGTATGGAGGGAGTCAGTTGAATGTTGGGATTTATAATGATGATAAGGGGAATAAGAAGATGGTTACGTTTGGGGAGTGTTGGGGGATGGTGGAGAGGGTTTTGGGAGAGTGTGGTAGCGGGAGGGAGGGGGTTGTGAAGGAGGGGGAGGTTAGGGTGGTGGTCGGGGTTGAAGAGTAGGTT